>DWJN01007105.1:0-10206 GCA_018248895.1 Carystus phorcus | reverse complement strand
GGTGACGATGCCGCCCTGGTCCAACATGTGGCTCGTCGGCTCCATGGCCCTCTCCTTCACACTCCACTTCGTCATCCTTTACGTCGAGGTCCTCTCGGTGAGTCCACGTTCCTTTGTTCACTAATATAAGTCACTATAATAATTGACATAATCACGACATTAGGGAATTGACAAACGAATGTAAATTAATATAATATGTAAAATCTAATTTTTATAACATTGCGACGCCCTAGCAGGGTTTCATGCCCACACTGTAAATAATTTTAAGACCTTTATGTAACGAAGCATGATGCAATAAATATTACTCACTTACTTACTTACCTTCTTAGAGGTGAGGTACCAAATGATAAGTCAAGACCGGGAGATACTGAGAAATTATTTTATTTTACTTCGATAGTCCAAACAGTACAATTGGGTATTTGACAGTATTAAAAATAAAGTGTTTGCTATAAACATCTCTGAATATTATGAATTATTAAAACATGAGGAAGAACCTCGGTGTAAAACTATTCAGGCGAATGTGAGTAAAAGCAAAATATACATGAACAATGGTTTGCCTTTATACAATACTTGTTTTTTAAACTTGGTTTCACAAAAGGAAATTTCATAAATATATTATACTTTACCGAGTTTTCTATCCAAACTAATAACTGTTGAAGACTTCCCCCCTGAAACCATCTTGACAGCAATAGCCAAATAGAACGGAAATCATGATTGACTGTTATTATTTCCTCGTCTTTGCCTACTGTGTCTTGAACTTGCTAAATAAAAAAATTACTTGTGTTTATCTCTGTACTTACCAAATATCATTCAAATTCAAATATCAGGCAAAATATGACTTCAGTTAGTCAAGCAAGTATTTAAAACTTAATAAAATACAATCATGATTTGTAAGAAACCTAGGAATGTCATATATTATCAAATCATATGCGTTTGTTTATCTGTTTTATTAAATTACTTGTCTTATCTTAAATAGTATTATTAGCTGACCCATACAATTTACTCTTAGCTTTATGGAGTATTATTTAACTAATTTACGTAATTGATACACATTAATTGCACGTAAACGAATTGATTACTGTCATATTAGTTAACAGATTGCGCCTTACATTATCTTTATTATTTTTAGATTGCATCTTACAATTTTATTCTTTTACATTATCTTTAGTATTTTAAATCAGTTCTCGTCAATAGCGTAGCACGTAAGGGGGCACTATGGGCATATAGCATTATTAAACCAAGGCAGTAATTCAATAATATGATTTTTTAAAACAAAAACAGAACATTTTCATATTCCAATAAAGATCTTTAAACCGAAGTTTAAATGGCAAAAAGTAATCAATCCTTATTTTATCTTATAAAAAAATCGGTTTGCGTTAAATAAATTGCATCAGTGTCAATACAAAGGTGGTTATTTTGTTTTGAGTAGTACTAATGTCAAAAACTTCTTGAGCATTTCCGTGCTTCGGAGGGCACGTTAAGCCGTCGATTCCGGTTGCTGCACGTCGGAGGCCTTCGGGCGGTTTAAAAACATCCGACACTAACTTCCACCAATCCGCATCGGAGCAGCGTGGTGGAGTATGCTCTAGACCTCAGTGTTAAGGAGAGACCCGTGCCATAGTGGGCCATTAATAGGTCGAAGGCAGGCATAAAACGAACTTGTACATATGATTGCAGGCCGTGTTCCAAGTGACCCCGCTGTCGGCCGACGAGTGGCTGACGGTGATGAAGTTCTCGGTGCCGGTGGTGCTGCTGGACGAGGTGCTGAAGTTCGTCGCGCGCAAGATCTCCGACGGTGAGAAGCGCACCCTAGTGCACTGGCTGCGCGGCATGGAATGGATTGTGCTCATGTGGGCCGTCTTCTTTGGCATCATCATCTACGGACCCCTATAAGCCGGCCCGCCCCGTGTGACGTCCCACCACCCCGTTTGATTCACTAATACCCTCATACCCCCATCGTCCGCTACCCAACGGCGCCAAACGCCGAGGTTGGGTAGCGGACGATTCGACTGTGGAAACGTATGGACTATGAGCTGGGCTCACCACAGTAGTTTTCTAACCGTTTGTAATGCTAATCCCGGAGCACGAGGAGTGAAGTGACCGAAAGTGACACGGTGGAGTGACTGACGGACGAGCGGTCGGACGGCCGACGCTCGGTGAACTATGGCGGTGCTACAGCTCAAATAAGATCCGCGACGTGCTCTCAGTTGAGCGTTTCGTATTAACTATTGTTCGACTACGATTATGTCTTGTAGTGAATTCTGTTATACTTAAGAGTAGACCTAATAGGGCGCTGGCAGATGCCTAACGCTCGTGTGATTGCATTTTGCATGTGCGAGACAATAAATTCGTTTACACACCTAAGGAGCCTCAGCCATTTTTAACCTGTTTACTTTGTCGTTGAGCATATGATTATTATGCTATTGTTTATTAGAAGTTAAGCGGCTGTGAAATTGATAAATGCGAAATATAACACCAAATTTGTACTGGTATATGAATGAAAGTATTAAAGCTAAGTTAAAGAATAAAATGAAATAGCTAATGCCGTAAGTGGACTCCGTTTATATGATACGTTGGACTCGCACACGGCTCAGTACCTTGTCCGTGCGGACTGCAGACATATTATTAAATCTTACTGTTCTAGTATGTGGATTGTTAGCGTAGAATAATTTATTGTAAGTGTATCGATAGGACCTCGTTATTATTTTTCTTAGTAAACTATCGTAACTCCCTGTCCTCTTGATAAGATCGCCTGTTAACAAACTTGTGCGTTTCGTACTATCCCTTTCGTGTTTCAATCTGTGTGCAATCGACAGTCGACAGTTGGCTCCGGCCCGTTTCGAAATGCTTTTATTAACCCAATAACATGTTTACGATTGTATCTTGCACTGATTTAACCTGCAATTACAGTTTTTATCCCTCGTTGTGAAATTTATTTTCTACTTAATCTGAATTATATAGATCCAGTGTTTTGTTGTATAACAATAAACGTTACAATATATATTTACAGATTGAACCGAATGTTTTGTACGTAAAATTAACATCTGCGGGTTTGGTTAATAAAATTCATTGTGGGATTTGTATCTTTGTATAATTTAGATGTATTTTCTCTTAGTATATTTGGTGAACATATGAATCTTTATACTAATGAGACATAATATTAAAGTAAGCGTTAAGAAAAATAGAAAATGTCTTTGTTAATAATAATGGTACAAGGTCTGGATACATTGAATTTATTTATGGTAGTTAAATAAATCTCGCATGAATGCATCGCATGATTTCTTTTTTTAGAAGTATGTTATTGTGTGATTTATGCAACGATTGTTACTGAAATATATTCTAGTATTTATAGTTGTAATGATATATACACCACAGTCATATTTTTATTATCGAAATGATACAGTAAGGTATACATCTGTGTTGGAAGTTAATGTTTCCGCAGCACATAGAGCATGCTCTATACTTGTTGATATTCCTCTCCTCCGACTTCACTGTAATGTTACCCTATTAACTAAATATATATCACATTAAAACTTCTTAATACAAAGTTTGATTATTTGCCTTCCAATATTAATATCTTGTATAATAAAACGACTTATTAATTAATAGAGAAATATATTTATCCACCGAATTCAATCTCTCACCTAGACTCGACGAGAATATGTACATGTACCTTTCATAAGTGCACAACCTCTTGAACCGTTCCTTCTAACAAGTTAAAGTTTTGCAAGTGTAAAAAACAATACCAATATGAAATTTTAGCTGGACAACGTCAAAGATGTTTTTGAACAGGTATAAGTAGATTATGACACGATTCGGTCGCCACAGGGGATATCGTTCGAGCTCGAGTCGGTCGGTCGATCGGTCGGTAGTATTGCAGAACTTTGGTTGGAGCCAGTCCCGGCACCCGCATGCACTAACGTTGTGTTGTGTTGTCTGCCCCCAGCCCAGCCGACGTGGAAGCTATAAGCGCGTCGAGACACCGCCGCGGCGCCACTGCACGCACATATTCCATGAACACTCATTGTTTGTTGTGACCCCGCAGTGAAACCAGTAAACCACACATTTAGTAACTACGACACGGTTGTGATATCTACGTAAGAGCCAGTAAGTCGGTCGGCGGCTCCCTGCGGCCGGCCCGTGCGACACTAACCATATCGTTGTTTTGCAGCGAACGAGGTGGTCATTGACAAGTGGTAAACCACCGATTCACGTACCGCTCTCGTCTCTCGATTAGTTACCGAACGGCTTGTAGATGTAAGACGTTAGAGCTGCCGGCGGAGGCGCCGCGGCCGCTCGCCGCCCACCTGCCACCACCCGGGGGACTTGTTCATAATGTGTATATACTATACGGTATGCTTAGGAGGTTTAATCGAATTGTTTAATTATACGTTGTTCTTAATAAAGACTACATGGTGCCCGTCGATAAAGCCTGTGCGATAGACTATGGTGTACTTAAGTTGACAGCATGCTATTAATTTATTGTTATATTTTTATTATTATCTTAATCTAGTTTGCTTATATAGAGTCGAATCTATATTTCTATTAGTGCTGACGCCTCGACGAGCAATATGGTGTCTGTAAGGGAAGGATACATATTATCCAGAGTTTGGGACCTAATTGTGTCCAAAATTTAAACATACCTGTACATTTTAATGTATTATTGTTTTGTACAATAAATCGTTATAAAACAAAATTATTATTATTTCAATTGACCTTATAGGATCTTCCGCCAAAATGGTTGTGTATGTTATCCAGACAATAACACAAGGTAGGTGTATAAAGGATGTTATAATAAATAAATCAAAAGTTCTCCAATATATCTTAATGCTAACTTCATAATTTAATGATCCACTTTGTAGAGATACTATGACTAAATAAACATTTCTTCATTATTAAAAAAAAGTCCCAACGTCCATTTCAGTATATAAAAGTTTTTGAATGTCTAAATTTTTTATACTGACAATAACCATTGTATGAACTTTGACGCTAAACCGTTCAGAGTCAAAGAGTCATGAACTGAAGTAACCAGCTTCATACAAATAATAGGAAGTGGCCACACATGACACAATTACTATACCGTCACATATTATATAACCATAGCCGAATTTCAAATAGTACTACTAGACCATAGTGCTTCATAATAAAAATGGCTTGAAACAAATATTTGTATGTTCTGATTTATAAACAGATGTAAAACATTTTTAAAAACGTAAACAAATTATGATGTCCAAAGTTGATTGACAATTTCTTGGAGAATTCTTATAAAACAAACAATACAATGCTCCATTCATGAAATAATGGCATATGCAATGGTACCCTTTTTCAATTGAACCAGTTTAATTACTTTCCACCAATTGTATTTCATTTTTGTCCTGAATATAAACAGTAATTAAAACTGATCAGTGTTGTGAAAATTGTAGTGTATCTAACGCCGTAACTGGTTCTGGCAAGCTACGTAACTAAGTATCAAATCTTAACTATATGGGTGCTTTTCCACCAGCATCCCTCCAGCACGAACATCACGGTTTTCTTCATCGTTCATTATGCGTACCGCGAAGGATTGGAATAAATTTCCCGCGTCGGTTTTCCCGTTGGGTTATAATGTGGACGTCTTTAAGGCAAGAGTGAATAGGCATCTTCTAAATTAGTGCGCTCACCATCCAAGGCTGCATCTCTGCTTACCATCAGGCAGGATAGTAGTCAAGCATTAACTTATAAAGAGTAAAAAAAAAAAGTGATACAAATTTCGTCAGCTCTGCTGCTAAAAGTATATAAGTTCAAAACATCTTACAAATGAACACAGCAGTTAAAAAGTTAAGATATTAATTTCATCGTTAGTGTCCCCTCGTTAAACAAACTAATTGTTAAACTATAATTAATCAGTTACAGTGATATAATTCAATTTCACATTTTAACGTAAAACTACGTCATTACGGTGTAATTGGTGGACAAAATGCGAAACCCGGTGTCATTAAGGCTTTTAATGCGTATTAATTACTGTGTATTTCGGAATATCATTTTTCCACCCAGTGCTATAGTTATTAAACCCTTTAAGTTCCGCCTCAAAATGCATTTATTTTATGTTATTTATGAAGTAATCTGAGCTTACGAACATCGATATTTTTGATCCGCCTACTATACTTAAACAAGTCAATTTTGAAGCTTATGTAAAAGTATTTAAGTACGTGTTTCGTTTAAAAACAAAGGTTATTTGGTTTAATAATTATTTCGTTACATGTTTTATTGTAATATTTTTTTATGACATTAAATAAATTGTCCGCCACATTTTCCTCTGGGATTAATTTTGGTAAGTTAAGGAAAAAAACAATTCTTTTATAATTTGGCAAGTTACGTGTAATTAGTAACCCCAGAAGGATTGTTGTTTTTAACTATTAACCTTTACGGCAATGTCTAAGTCGACATTATTAAAGGACATGAGTCAACATGAGTGAAGGTTAATCAATTTCTTATATAATTTAGGTGCTAGGAAAATTGCTGTTAATTTTGTTATATAACTGTATTTTATATTGTAAAATCTTCTTGAAACACGTAGTGTCTTCAAATAATTTTCATGTTTATTAGTTTAGTAATATTTGAAGATATAGAGATAGTCTGGACAAGAAAAATATTTAATATTGATTTGTGATCTTTTTTATCAATTTACGATAAATACGGTTACAATTTTTAAGTATGAAACTCCCTTGGTCCTAATTGGGGTCACGCTAGTATTTTTTGTTTCCTTTGTATTTTTCATTCCAATAGCACAATTTTAATTTAATTTAATTGGTAAAATTATTTGAATTTGATTATGTATACTCTTACGAATTAGTTTAAGGAGTGTAATGTGAGATTTAGTTTGAATTATAATAAATAAATTTTTCGATTTATAAAGATAAAATCTGCCACTAAGTTCATCGATATATCGAATCTTAAAAAATCTCGGTTATTTCGGTATAACGTCAACATAACTTATTAAAAAGCCGTAGATAAAGGCAAGACAAAGTTATGTAATGTTAAAAGTAAATAATATATTTAAAGTTTACTGCCAAGTGGATTCTATTGTATTATCACACATAAGAAGTTTTGTCAATACTTTGTAAACAATCTCATCTCCTGTCTTTACTCCGGTATCCTGAGTGTTGAACGACGTCAAACACAATAACATCCTTAAAGAGAGACGTCTATCATGTCACGAAACTCCATACCCCTCTCATTTACTGTACAATGCATCCACGAATGGTCTACATAATTCCACACCAGTCACGCTAACATATAACATAATACACTCGCACAAAAACGAAAATTGCGTGCGCGTTTCACTGAATATGGCGTGTCATCGTTTAGGCAGTCGTACGCTAAAGAGGCTGAAACTAATGAGGGGACGGATCAAAGGAGAGTTGTAATTTTATTCCGAGTAATTTTAGAACAAATGGAAAGACGCCCGACCGGTCCGACGATCAGTCGGCCGATTAATTGCATTTTTTTCTTTTGATGTGTTATTTCGACTCACGAATACGAGACGGAATTACGGCTAATTTGTGAATGTTTATTTAGTTCTTTGAATCGATACTTTTGTCAATCTGTCCCCTCCGTGCATAGGAAACGTTTGAAATACCCTTTTAATTAGTCGCCTGTTACGGAAATACTTGCAAGCGGATGAAATATTTTTAAATAGAAATATTTTAATTTCTTTCAATTAGTTACAATGTTAACCTTTTGACTCCCTCTATATGTCCAGATTATAACAAATCTATTTTCGAAAAACACTTAACCATTTGGAAATAGTTTAGCTACTCATGTAATTTAATTAAAAAGTATTATCCATAGTCTATACCAATATTTGTTTAAAATCGAACAACATTTACTACAAAAGCTTATCCCATTCACTACACGGGATAATTTTGGTAGATGTAATGAGTTAATTAAAACAATTGCAATCGGAAAATTCCAGTCATAACGCGGCCGAACTCGCGATAAATTCCCTGTTAACTGAAAAGCAATTGATCCATATTCACAATCCGTAAATAACGCGCATGATGGAAATAACAATCGGACCAGGCACGAGTTATTTTGTTTCGGCGAATATAAAATGTGCGACGTTTAGTTAACACGACGACGACTTTGATTGACGAATGTAAACAAACGGCTACGACTAACGAATGTGAACTGTCACTTTGATTGACGACTGTGACAAAAGTTAACAGTTTTACATTAAATATTTATTCATAGCAATTCTGATTACGCCTTAATCACATTTGAAGATTGAAATGAAAAAAAATTAAGCGAATTAGTAATCCCTTGGCTTCGGTAGAATATACCAACAAATAGTAATTGCAAATATTTCTGAATTTTATCTGATGCCGTGAAAACACCTTTGCCATATCGTTTAATTACATTGTTACACACGATTTCTTTATTGTGACACTTATAGGAAATCAATTAGTCTCAAGTGAAACCTTTTGACCAAAACCTACGCTACTAGTATTACTTATCCCGCGAATACAAAAGCGAGGATAAGAAATTCCTATATCATACAGATCTTTAATTTAGGTTAGGTTAATTATCATCTACATCTGTTCATTAGTGACCACGCTGTCTGCACAGAGAAGAGAAACAAATAATAATTCCAAAAAAATCTTGTTCTGGTCTCTGTATCGATAACAAATCCTTGCTTTCGACCCATTAATGGTTCCCTATAAAGCACGGACCTCTTTATCGCTGAGGCTTAGAATGTACCACCCTTTGACTCGAACGAGGAGTTTAATAGCTAACTCAGGTATCAGGAGATTTTTATACCGCTTGAAAGCCTCCATGACTTACGACTGTTACCTACGATAACAGGTCAGTTTAATGTGCCCTCTGAAACACGGAAAATCTTAGGAAGAACCACAAGGATTACCCATCCAGGTGGCACCGCGCTCACAGTTACTTAATTCTACTCCATCGCCTTAATTCCACCGCCGAGCTATGAACGCTTCAAAAGCTTACATTCCAATTTAGTGATTTGACCCCATCACAGTTTTATTATTATTATAGATAGATTCGATTTTATTATTCCGTCTGCGAATATAAAACTCACGTGTACTATAAAACGACGACAATGTACGAATGAACAAGACATCGTCTATAAAGTCGGTGGTAATCGTGGGGAATAAAAACTGTTTGTTCGCGGTAGGTACTACGAATCCGCGCAAAATTATTTTACAGTAAAGCAAACGGCTCGGTGTTTTTAAACTCCCCAGAAATTCCTCCGAAACAATAGGTGTTCGCGATCCCCATTACGCCTGAATGTTCCAACGATCATTTTTCAGTACTTTTCATTGTTGCAGCAATAAATGGCGCTGTTATGTTACTGTTTTTGATATTCATTGAACATTTTCTTTAACGAAGTGTAATGAATTGAGATAATGATACTGTTTGTCTTAGAAAATGTTAATATTTCAGCTATGAGGGTTCGTTTGATTTATTAGCTACTAGCCGACTCGGGGCGCGCTGCTACGCATAAAAAGTTTAAGAAAAGTCTACTTATATAAGAACACAATCGTTTTGACTCTGTTTATTAAAGTGCTATAGGATATACTCATATATACAGGTAGATCTAGTCCAATCAATCAGCAAAAATCAACATTTTCAACTGTATACCATCAACAAGGTTTATGATCGATATAATTTTGGTACCAAAACCTTTTTCAAAGATTTCTGAACATAGTTGCTAAGGACGTCAACGACGTCCCAAATAAACAAACAAACAAACATTGATTTTCATAAAGATTAATATTGAATTATTATGTCTGTAGAAGCGCTCGTAGTCCGGCGGCTCGCGTCGATCCTATACGCTCGACAGAGTTAAGCAACTGCGGGCGGTCGGTACATGGATGGGTGACCGTTGGAGGCAAAAATTTTTCGAGCGTTTCTGTGCTTCGGAGAGCACGTTAAGCCGTCGATGCCGGTTGCTATGAACATAGCTATGTTGGAGGCCTTCGCGCGGTTTAAAAACATCCGACACTTGGATTAGCCACTAACCCCTCCACCAATCCGCATTAGAGCAGCAGTACGCTCTAGACGTCCTCAGAGTTGAGGAAAGACCCGTGCTCAGTACTGGGCCATTAATGGGTTGTAGATAGGCAGGCACTCTACATATGTCTCTGTTGACTTCGCACCTAGAAGTATCGCACCTAGGATTAAATTTCAAACCGTTGTACC
>DWJN01007104.1:0-10206 GCA_018248895.1 Carystus phorcus | reverse complement strand
CCATTTGCTACGATTCTGACATACTTCTCTCGCTTCATCAACTTTCATCACTCTTTTCATACATGCTCGCCGGTTTAAGAAGCTTCTCAACTGACCCTTCTTCAGGACGTCTTCTATCTGATTATGAAAGGTCCTTCATGGTCTTTCTCTTCAAGCATTTCCATTCACTGTCGCCTCATTAATTTGCCTTGGTAATCTTCTTTCTTTTGTATGTAAATACCCGACAAAGAAATAAATGAGGTACATTATGGTAAATGGTCATTGTTGACCACACTAGCAAGACCATAAATGGAGTTGATGACCAAGAAAGGAGAGAAGAAATAGAGAATACATTTAAAGTCTCAGAAGAAAGGGAATCTTAATTAGGCTAAGCATGTCTGTAGGCTTTCCAAAAAGCCGTTAAAACACAAGGTCTGTGTCGCTCTTACGATTGTAATCGTGACATGAAATTACGTGACAATATGATCAGAATACCAAACGTTTGCGTGACAATGTTTTCAGCTGTAAAAATGATGTCACGGTATGTGATGGTACGAAATATGTCAGGGTGCAGATTATTGCTGTGGTAAGTGGGTCGAGGTCCCGAATCCCGTTATAATCCCGTTGTTTTGATCCCATTTACCCTATTACGTTAAGGAGTCTTACAGGCAGATAATAGCTAGAAGAGGTTCTTTTTCAATCGAAGCTATTTAGGCCCGTAAGGAGCTGTGTACTAATATAACAATAATTAATGTGTGAAAAGTTAAGCCAAGAAATAGTAAAGATGTTTAAGACATTTTTCTATGCGTGCGAGGCAAATGCTTTCTCTTTTGTTTATTTTTTATATACGTGCGCATGTGTATGTGTGTCTGTGTGTGTGTGTGTGTGTGTTTGTGTTTCTGAATATGTGTGACCGTATCTGTATTATCATAATTTACATTTATACTGTACGGAGTCTACTCTTGCCTTCAACCCATTAATGTGGTAGTTTAACTCCTTTTAATTTTTCGTTAACAACAGAATATTTAGAAACGTAGTACTTAGAATTTATACCTATAGGACATTTGTGTTAGTAAGTTACCACTGACTCAAATTTTATCTCCAAAAATAATGACAAATAAGAATGAAGCAGGAAATTAGTTTATAAAAAACAAGTTTATGTAAATTCCTTATACAGTTAATCGTGAAATACTTAGTTTTAAACTTATAAACTTTACTATCTTCAATAGGAAGGTACGTGTACAAACCAACAAAGTTATTTTTATATACCTAGTGGCCGCCCGTGACTTCGCCCGTGTAACTCCCGATCCCGCGGGATTTCCGGGAAGACAGACTTATTAGTTTTATATTAATATGTTTGTTTAGAAGCTATACCCATACGCGTAGGAGATTTTCCCGCGTTAATTCCGATCCCGCGGGATAAAAACTTTCCTTTGTGTTAATCCAAGTTACCTTCTATGTGTGTGCCAAATTTCATGGAAATCGTTTCGGCAGTTTTTGCGTGATGGAGTAACAAACAAACATACAAACTTTCGCATTTATAATATTAGTAGTATTCTGATTTGTGAATCATCTACACAAAGGTTGTATCAAACCTTAAAACAAAGAGTACATACATACATATAGCAGGACAACATCTACTGAATCTATTAGTATCGTTATAAACTATAACATCAACAAATACGCCAATAAAAGATTTTCTTAAATATTTTCAATGTAGATACAAATACTTATAACTCTTTAATTATTATATACAAACTAGGGAATTCGTATATGTTATCTTGTAAAATATATTTCTCTTTTTCTCGGTTCAGATTAAGCATTTAAAACATTTTCGAATGCATTTAAACAAGATATTTTATCCAAATAGCTCTGTTGTAAAGTTTAGACACGAACATAAGAATTATATGTATAAGGATAACAGAATGGAATTGAAATGGAACACGCGCTTGTTCAGTAACTAACTGTGGGAACAATGCAATTGTGTCTATAAAAAAGTGGAATTTTTCAACGGACTGACTCGTACAAAACGACTGCTGGGTTCTAGCTGTGCATGGTTTACAATAAGTTTTTTTATTTAAGAAGCAAACTAGCTACAAATGTGGAGTTAATAAAGAGCAAAACTAGTTTTAAAATCTATTCTATATTAGCTTCTGCACGCGATAAAATGGTTTTATATAATAGAATTTTAAAAATAAACCGCTGAGGTTTTGGATGCAGGAGCAGTAAAGAAAATAAATTATGTTAAACTATTAATTATTACTTTTTTGTTTATCGAGTTTGAGAATACCTCTGCGTCCGCAATTATCTCATGGGAACTGATCATTTTTCTAGGGTAAAAAGTAGCCTACGAGCTATTCCGGACTCTAATCTGTTCCTCTGCCAATTTTCTTTTAAATCTCTTCAGCAGTTATGTCATAATTAAGTAACAAACATCAATCTAAACTTTTGCAGTTGTAATATTATTAAGGTTAAAACTAGCATCCGGCCCTATTTACCACAGGCAAAAATATGGCTAATTATTTATTTCAGGAGACTAAATCTAAGTTTATTAATTATTTATATTTATGTCACCTCTTGAAAGGAGAAATATATGGAAAATAATTCCTAATAGCATTGTCTATCAGTCAAGCTTGCTGGATGTGGAAATTGTCGTTGGTACGTGATAAAACATGAAGAAATAACCAATATGCTCTAGACCTCCTCAGTGTGAGTACAGACCCGTGCTCAGAAGTGGGCCATTAATGGGTTGAAGGTATAATCTAATTTACATATTACTAACTTTCTTGTTATTCTATAAATAAAAAATATAATTTTATTACAATAACTGAACTAAACCATTCAACAATAGTCTGTTAACATAATCTTTTTCTTAGTCGTGCACTCTTGACAGAGTGGCCGTGTTCAACCAAGAGGTTGCATTTTGTGTAATCATTTTCCTTATAATGCTAATAATAAATGTCGCTCTATTTTTAACATAATCTCCATAGTAACATTTATCATACTCAAAAACGTTTTGGCTTCTATATCGATAACAAAGCCTGCTTAAGGTATATTAAAATTTTCGAAGATTTGACCCCGTTACAGTTTAATTATTAGTATAGATCTCAATCTCATTTCCATACAAAAGGTTCCGAAAGCAGTATTCATCATAATGAAGGCGATTTCATAGCCGCTTTGTCATCTTCAAATGTCTCTTAATAGAGATTTTCGTAAAATCTTTTGTGTAGAAGTTTATAAGGTAAGGGATCCGATCATTCTGTCTTTGACGGTTCGTGAAAGATTCTTAATTTTATTGTGAAATTCTGAACAATGTTTGGGAAATTCTTTTGAATTAAACATGTTTGTTTCAGCAAATCTGAAACAAAAACGAGTCAAAAATTACTCCGAGATATCTGTTCAAGTTCTGGTTTGAATGTATAATTGATGAACTTTTTGTCTTACGTATTCTCTTCATTAATATGCTAATAGTGCGCAACAGGCACATTCCACTGCAGATAATTCCTAGACGCGGCGACGACATGAATGCAGATAAAGACTTTTATAATCCGCGTTGGAAGTCTTGGCATATTTTAGGTCTTTAACAAAGCCGTTAAGTAATTCACGTATGTACAGGGACTGAAAAATGGAGTAAAATCAGTAATTATCGTGTAGATTGATTTTCTTTTAATTATATAGTCATTATGCAAGCAACATTTTCATACAAACTGTGATTGTTTATATGAAAGAATGTGTTACAAGAGGTTATTAAAATATAGTAGATATATTTTTATCAACAAAAAAATCACACATTTGAGATGTGATTACGGCGAGATTTATCTATGCAAAGAACTGCTCGAAGGACCAATCTTTTAAAATTATGTTTAAGGTCTCACCGGGATATCTATCATTTATTGAAGTTAATAATTTAGTCGATAAGTGCTTATCATTGATACAAATGATGAATTATAAGCATGGTTAACCGGCTTTGACTGATGTTATGGGTTAATTTTTGGTGTACAAATCTGTAAGTTTATTTGGAATGTAAAATAAATAAAAGTGATACATACAGTATTACAAAATTTATATGATCCCGTATAAATAAATTGGTTGTTAATTACTTTTGTACCTTCAAAGGTGTCCATGGTAAATTATGAGGGCAGGTTGGGGTAACTGTAATCGTATTTCAAGGTAATTAACTGTGATCTAAAATTGTTGGCCATAATTGAAGTAATTTCGCAATCCTACGTTAAAAGTGAAATCGCCTCCCTCGTCCCTTAAATTTCTAGGCAAATACAATATACAATTTGTTTATAAAATTAAAATATATAATTTTCGAGGCATTAGATCCTTAACAAATGTTATTTTGTCGAATAATTTAATAAATTTTAGTCCATGACTATTGCGAGGAAGTCATATAAACCACTACATAGCTTAGTAGAAAACTGCAATGAATATAAAACATTATTACAATTCCTGACAATCCACTAATAATCCACTACTGTGCATGGGTCTCTTTCCACGCTGCTCCAGTGCGGATTGGTGAAGGGGATCTGAAGGCCTTCGTCGTGGCTTAACGACTGCTATCTACGATAACAACCGAGACCAACGGCTTAACATGTCCTCTGAAGCACGAAAACGCTCAAGAAATGTTTTCCACTAATCAGTCACCTATCCATATACCGACCGCGTACATAGTCACTTAAGTCAGCCGCCAAACGAATCATTATGTTTAGGATTTGAGTTCAGTACTTTCTGTTTTCTTTCTTGACCGACTACGTCAATCACGCCTTTGTTGAGACTGATGTCTAAAGGTGTCATCTTACCATCATCTAACACTCCTCTTGCAACTATATACATAAGAAAGGGAGTCTTATATGTCGTAATTTCATAACCTTCTCTTTTCTTTTTCCATTTTCAACTACTGTCTTTATCGTTACAATTTATAATCAATATTTCTTATTATATAATTTCGTATACCGATACCATCTTCTACGTATTCCTTTAATATCCTCTACCCAAAGGCCGCCTGAAACAGATCGCTACCTTGGCGATAAGGTCGCCTTTTGTATATCACTGTGTATAAATAAAGAGTAATTATTTGTATCTGTATGTCATGAGAGGTTTTTAGAAAAGGATGGTACATCTGTACTTTTACTCGATAAAGGCATTGCCGATTGCTGAAACCAGAGTTCGTTGACCCCGTAGCCTAGTAGTGACCCTGCGAAGCAATGGGCCCCGGGTATCGATTCCCGGCCAGGGTAGATATTTATGTGACAGAGAAGTATTTGTACCCGGGTCGTGGGTGTTAGTGATGTGTTATTTGTATTGTACATACCGAATGCGACAAGTAATTCTAATCCTGTAAGAGTGTAAGGAGTTATTGTTTTTGTAGGCACACAACAAATATTTTATACTATTGATCTTGATGCATATAATACATATAACATGTTTCACACTAGACAGTAATGTAAATTATTTTAGACATAGAACAATTTTATATGACATTTATATTTTGCACGCCTTTTGGCAGTATTTACCAGAATAATTTAATTTAATTATAAGATCTGTTTTATGTAAATCCAGCAATAAATGAATTTGAATTTGATACCCATCTGTTAACTGTTGAGGATTTTTCTCGTGAGAAAAGCCAAGTTGATTGCAGGAGTAGAGGAGAATAGAATGCAAATAATGTGTACTAATAACTGAATGTGTATAGCGAAATTGATCACCTGTGCCATAAACTACCTATACAATTGTAACTATTTCTCTGTAACGTAAAGTTGCCTTTGTGGTATTCTGGATTATACTCTATCGTTGCATCAAATTTCATCCAAATCCGTTATGTTGTACGTTTAAAATATTGTCGATTAGTGTAAATTATTAGAAACTGTTATATTTACCTATATTATACACTTATTATTCATATGACCTTTACCTCAACTTGATGAGAGATAATGTTCAAAAGGGTCTAGAAAGTTCCTGAGGTTAGAATTCATCATTATCATTTTCCATAACAGTCCCACTGGTTCTCTTTTTCAGTGAAAGGGATGTACATAGATCATAGTCTACACAGATACACAAGTGCGGTTGGCATATTTCAAACGCCTCTGAGCATTATGGAAAATGTGTTTGAGTATAATATGTATTTTCTTTCACTAAAGAGGTCAGAAATATTGATACGAACACAGATCTCCCTGTGCGAGAGACCTCTAGACTGTCTTAGAGTTACACATGTAAATTATAAGGATTAATACTAATTATTCATATGACCTTTACCTCAAGTTGATGAGAGATAATGTTCAAAAGGTCCGCAGACAATTTATTTACGAACCTTGTTTTCACCTTCATTTTTAAATAGGCGAGGATTCTGGGTACTCTGAAGATATTAGCTTTGAACAAAGCTTCACAAAGTAATTGTTTTGTACGTAGATCAGACGAGATTTGGTTTTAAGATGTGTTTCTCAATATAAAACATTTTATTTGATTATTATTAAAAACTAAGGCAAAGTTTTTAATATGATATTAACTAACGCACTAAATGATTAACTACGAAAGTTTTATACTTTAAAATTAACATTAGATTATATATGTAACGTCCGCAAAAGATAGTTAATATGGGTAAAATAACTGATAAAAATAGGTAACAAATACTTTTCTTTTCGTCTGTTTCACAAGAATGAATCGGTCAGAAACGAAAGATATTCTACGTTAGATTTTACTTTTCAATGCCTTCAAAGAGTATGGCTGGATTCAGATGTCTAGGAATAAAGACATATTGAGACAAGATTAGGTACCTAATGATGCATCCAGGTCTTAGATGCTAGCTCCACCATCTGGAAATTGGTGCAGTCCGTACCAATAAATTTAATTCTCCGTATAATTTTGCCCACCTGGGTACACATTTATGCTAAAATCAACTCTGAAATATTTAATATATATTTATATTGCACTATTGAAAAACTGGGGATATTGCAGGTGATTTGCTATCATTACGGTCTGCAATGCGTCAGTAATACCTTTAGATTCAGAGCGCCCAAGACCCATTGAAGTGGCGGCAATTAGGGGAGAACTACGTCGAGCATACGATTTCGATAGATTAATAGATAGATAGAATGCCACTTATAGTCATGTAGATTAGCTCGTTTGTCGACTAATTATAGAAATAGGTAGTAAAATAAAATTTATACATACCATCATATTACGTACTAAGAATGGCAAGAATACCAAACAGGAAAATCCAATCTCTTCGTAGTGTAAATATTATCGTCCCGTACCTCATTTATGTAAACGAGAATTTGAAAAAGATATTCCTGCAAAGCCTTTGGAGGCTATTGGAAATTGTCGACTCCCGTACCTGAAAAAACTTTATGTTTTAAACTTTGCGAGTAATTAAACAAGTAGACGAGTGACCAATACTGTCGGTTATGGAAAATAGCAACCCAAAAGCCGACACTGATGCGTTGATGGTCATGAAAGAAAAGAGGAGAGTGAAACTACTGAATCTCAAGCTGGCAGACGGACCACGACAAATTGTTTGGCGGCTGACACATATAAGAAGTTGGCAGCTAGTTGGGCGGAATTCATTCAAAGATACTAACAATAATATTTATGATTTAATAATAATATTCATGGTTTAATAATCATTAAAACCATTAATTCACAACATAATCTTTACTTTTCATGTTTCCATTCTGGCTCTTTGGGCAGCTAGGATTAATATTCGAATTCTATTCATGATCAAATCACGACAGGTGAAAATCAGACGACATTGAAATTAAAAAATGTTGCTTGCTATTTCTGCATAAAACAAGACATATTCGTACCAATATTTTCATAACCACTTTCGCTGTTTGCTAACTCTCATTCGACGTTTAAAAGGTTAAACAAAGTTTCCCAGAAATGGTAAAACAGAAATTCTCACGATTTTATTTACGCGAGCTCAGAGGATTACGGTAAAAACCTGCATTTTTTGCAACCAACTCGAAGTGTTTACCTCAGTGGTCGTTTCGTAATAAATGAAAATAAAAACTTTGTCCCTCGGGGTAAAACTGAGGCTCTTTGAAAATTATTTCACCTTAATTTACCCAAATGTTTGCTATTAATAATCAGTATACAGCTTGTTTACTTCAATATTACGATTAATATTAACATTACGATTATCGGTTCTTTTAAATTCCACTGGCTCTTTCGTCTAGACGGGATTTTTAATACTCAATGTTTATTGCCAATAACAGTATGTTCTCGATTCGATGTTGATTGTTTATATCTTCATCATCATTATATTCTGATCAAGTTAAACATTAGCAGTATTCGAAAGATTTTTGAAATTTGTTTTTTTTTTTATTTTTGAAATTACTGGCATATTCGTATTGTTACACCGGCTGCACTAATAGTCTTAAATATATTACAGTTAATAATTTGTGTCTATAAAACCAATTGCGACGACGTGGTTTTCGAGTTGCACTTGTGCCTCGCATTTTACCTAAAACGAAAGAAAAGTGATGGCCCAATTAAATTCAGTAAAAGAATTTGGTGTTTTTTTAAAGACTTTCTGGTGTTTGCCGCCTAACTGTAGAAACCTAAAAAAGTGCACTATTTATCTGGATTAAGACATAAGTATATACGAGTTTTACTTATCTTACGTATACTTTTAGTGCAGGGTTTATGCTGGGATTTGGAAAAGTTTTTTCAACTTTATATCCATTCGGATATATTTCGGGCTTTTTCCTAGTTTTGATGCGGTTCCAGTGAGAAGCTCATGTTTATTTCGCAACACCATCGCATGTTTTTTCAGATATGCAACGAAATCCGTAGTTTGAAATATACATTTTGTGGTATAACCAGATTTTTTTATATTTGGCAGCATACGTATTAGCCTAGTAGTTGCTCTAGAATATATGTAAATTGCAGCGGATCTAAGATTCTTGAAGTATTGACCAAGGTTATGAAATAAAATTTTAATTGAAGTTGGATTACAAACATTCCATAAGTCAAAATACGCTATTGCTTCACCAAATTCATATGGTGAGTGTGGTCTTGGAAGATTTGTTGTCAAATTTAAAATTAGTTACGGGTAAATTTCGATGATTTTTGGGATTTGAGTCTCAAACCCCTCTCATGGATGTGCTACGCTATGTACAATAAGTACTTGCCCTCGCTTTTTAAATAGTTTACTAGTAAGTGGATCTTATACACCCGTTTGTTCTTGGTATTTTCATGTTTATGTAGGGTATATATAAATTAGTTCTTCACCTTCTTCTGAAGCTAGAAGTTTATATCAAAATTTTGGTACAAAGGTAGCTTTTTATTTAAGGTCTATAAAATTTCAGGCTGTACCTATATTGAAAGTTCTTAGTAATTATTTTTCTTCTTTTTTTCTATATTTTTTTGTTATTTTTTCTTGGATGCACTTAATCGAAGTTTCAAAAATTGGGATTTTCGTTTTAATACATAAACACATATTTTTTTATAACTCTTATAACTCGACCCTTAACCTAATAAAATGTGTCTTCATTATTTATAGTTAAAATGGCGTCTAATGTCCCATAGCGTGTTAATGGCGCTAAAGAAGCAATAAATCTAAAAGTTATGAATAAAATCGACGAGGTTATTACGTTCTATTACAAACAAAAGAAAATGGGAACCTTGAAAATGGCTTTATAAGTATCCACATTCCTCGGTGTCCAAGGAGAATATTAAAAAGAATATAAAGTCACTTGAAATACGGTCTGATGAAAATGTAATTGGAACTCAAATAATTAAAATATATCAGAAGCTTTTGTTACGAATTTAAGAAGCTTACGTTGTGAAACTAGTCGATACTTAACATCAAAAGCCTTTTGTTAAAATAGTTCATTAATATTTCATTTTAAACAGTTACTTGAGAAATCTGTACCTTCATAAAATATTTTTCGTAAATATTTTTGGTAGGAATATAAATCCTAATTCTATCACCCACACCATAGTATTTAAGAGGTTATTAAGAAGCCGGCTAGCTGGTAGGATTTCTCACGAGGATTGTATTATCAATATTCTTAGAAATAAAAGATCAGTAAAAATAAAAAAAAAAACAATATAATGCACAAAAATATTACACTTCATATAAATTTCTAATAAATAAAATTAAACAGACAAAATTTAACGATAGACAATTTTTGAGTAATTAATCGGGCAGAGTTTCCACGTGGTAATGAATGCGACCGACGGCAAAATGACCGAGAGCCGCTCTGCTTCTCCTTATATAGG
>DWJN01007103.1:0-10207 GCA_018248895.1 Carystus phorcus | reverse complement strand
AAATTGTTTTATTCATACTTATACAAGTGTGTGGCCATATTTACCGGCTGGCCATATTCGACCTAGGTACCTTATGTAGTAAACATTAAAATATATTTTACTAGCAGACCCGGCCACACGTTGCTGTAACTTTACATACTCATTTTTGCCAATTAATTACAACGCCATCTGTTAGAATCTTTTGTAACTAATTCTTTGTAAGATATTAAACAAATAATTTGCAGTAAAATATTATTGCGATTATAAATTGAGATGTAAGCTATCCTCTTTCAAGTTGGATCAAACTGCTCACGGTGTTTAAATTTGATTAAAATCGGTTAAGTAGTTTAGGAGCGCATAGCGGACAAATACCGTGACACGTACTTTATATATATTAGGATATTATTTGATATGTATTGTATATCGATGCTCAAACCAATCTGAGCTGTCTAACGGCTAATATCGTAAAATAATTACAATAGCTTTCTAAAATTAATATAATACACTGATTAACAAAAGTGATTTATCGCATAAAAATACGTTTCTGTGATCGCAGCCTAAATGTTGATATAGTTCACGGATGTGGAAAATATTTCACGTCTAACTAGTTTTATATAACTACTTTAATCATGTTTTATCACTAGTTGTAGCCCACAAGTTCGTTCGCGTTTCAGTTTATATGGTATTGTGAACTAAAGTTTCAGAGTTATCAACTGAATTACACAGCATAGGTTTTGAAATGAAACTTCTTTAGAATCTTAATTTGAAACTCGATGAAAGGAAACTGTCTCATGATAAAGACCAACTTATAAATATATAGGACGAAAGAATGAGATAGTATTACACGTTATCTTGTTTGCAAAGTCCTCTCTTAAAATGATATTACAAAATCTGATATGGAATACTTTTCATTTTTTAACTCCCATCATGTGGAACAAATGCTTTTCAATAATATTCGTTATGATTCAAATCATAAAATTGTTCCCATTGACGCCTCATGAGGTGCAATCATATCTATGCCGGACCGTCGTTCGAAACATCTTTGATTCGATTCCCAGCGAGGCAAAAATTTTCACTATGAGTTTCGTTTTCAAGTCATGATGTTATTATCTTTGTGAAGTGTCCATGGCACCCACGCAGGAAATCCTACAACGACAGTAGGAGTGCATAACATTATAGTAATCGGTTTAGCTATCAACGAAAATCGCGCACAAACGCAACAGATTTAACGAAAGATCGATCAGTTACGTTGGTAGGCAATATCGTTTGATGGAAGAGTCTCAACAACTTTGTCAAATCACGTCATTAACATAAAGCATAAATTATTGACACGACTTAATGTTAACATATGAAATTAAAATGAAATCTATATATTAATACGTGAAGCAAAAACATTGGACCCCTTTTTACGAAAACTGCGCGGACGGAGGAGTATAAAATTAGCCCCCCTTAGAAGCATATGAAAAAATTAATTGTTTAATTGTTTACGTTTATATTGTCAATGTGAAGTAACGCTTTGACACATATATTTCAGACGAATTTCGACCGCTCACAGGCTAAGACTAAAATCACATATCTCAGAAATTTCGATAACAACCTGTCGATGTTTTAGTTTACCACTAACCCTTTTAGGTAAAACAAAGAGCTCGGCATAATCTAAGCTTGCCCAATCGCTAGAAAATCTGTCTGGGTTATCTTTAGAATTGTCTGGATATTGTTTGACTTTTTTTACAATTACTAAGTAAATGCTTTATATGATCTATAAAAACTATCAGGTAGTAGTAATCAGAATCCTGTAATCAAGTTTAAAATGGTTAATGCAATAGTAACTCCTCGTAAAAGTCCTAAAACTACTTAACACAATACAATTTAAAGTTAAGCATTCGTGTATGACGACTTCATTCCCTTATTTACAAAACTGACAAATTATTTTAACTAGTTATTACCAGTTGCTATCAACCTATGCAAAAATACAGTTTTAATGATTATAACTCGTTACATTATAGATCTCGCTCTACCCTGGACCTCAAATAAAACCAAGAAAGTACGTAATATGTACAACATTGGTACTGTATGTAACAAGAAAAGCCTTCACAAATCGACTCGTTTACAAATACGTGCAAGAAACAGTAACACATAACTCAAGATGACAATAAGCTGTAATTTAAAAATTGCTTTACGCCACAACCCAACTTAATATTTCAGCGAGCGTCTAACAAATGCTTTCCGTCCCGTCGTAAAACCTGGCGAAATTTGCGCCTACAATTCCGTTGAGGCTATTCAAAGGATTCCCCCGATCCCTCGGATTCCACAAAGCCCTCATTAAAATACTATTTCTCCTTTTCCAGGGAAATCTAATAATACAAGAATGGCTGGATCCAGAGAAAAGCTTCTGTACGACCGACGACCTGACCCCGAATACGAATACGAAAGACGACGAAGATATCAACCCGATCGATACGCCAACCGACCGGAACCCAATAGGTTCAGGTCTGAATGCTTCGAACGATACGATCCACCCCGAAGAAAAAATGGCTACGTTTACGAAGATATCTATTCAGATTTCGATGAAGCGCAAGGCCGATTATCCCTTTTTAGACCAATCAGACCAGAGTACCTAAATTTACCGACAAGTTACGATACAAAATATAATTCCTTACCAAGAACATATTATTACAACGAGGAAAAAAGTTATCGAAGGTACAAAAAAGATTACTACGATTTTAGAATCGAAGCCGAGAAACGGCGATCGCGAGAGTCTTATGATACATATTCGAATATACGAAATGAAGAGAAAAGAAAACAGGAAATAGTTGGTTATCGGAAACCAGTAAACCTAACACTTCCAAAGACAGTAACAAATTTGGATAGGCCAAAAAATGTCGCGGTCTGCAAACCTCTCCGACTGACTGAGAAGAATGCCCGATATTGGACCACAGATCCACCCGAGAAAGACAAAAGACTGAAGCGAGACGAACCCAAAAAGAATGTAAAATTCTCTGAAGTATCTGGTTGCAGGAAAATGGTTGTTGATGACCCAGTTTGCGGTAGAAAAGTCGTAGCTGTTCGAGAGTTAGAAGTTTCGTTGGACCAGATGATTCAAAATGGATACTTCGAAAAGCATAATATACCGATACTGAGGCCGGAAGTTAAGGAAGAGATACCGAAGGCGATTCCGAATGGGAAGTGCTTATCTGGGACAACACCGGCGCCGCGGAGATCGAGGCATTTGCCACAGGTAAGACATACATATATAATATTGTATTATATCTTATGCTATTCAGTAATGATATATTTGTACTAGTAGCAAAAATTTTTACTATTGATATTTTTACTTTTTGTTCTTGCCTTCAAACCATCGACGGCCTACTACATGGCGCGGGTGTATATTTTTATGAAGAGGTATGGAGCGTACTTCAACATGCTGCTCCAATGTGGGTTGGTGAAGGGTTTAGTGGCCATCTAAGTGTCGAACGTTTTATACCTCGGACGTGGCATAATGACTACTTTTTAGGATAACAACCAAAACGATGGTTTAACGTGCCCTACGAAGCACAGAAACGCTCAAGAAAATTTTGCCACTAGCGGTCATCCGCCTTGCTACCAACCACTCTGCAATTACTTAATTCTGATCAACACAAAATGCCGAGCAATTAGCGCTTCGATTGCGCTGTTATTACATGGAAATTTAATATTTTATAACTCATTTAGAAACGTATTTGTTTAAATCGTATTTTCCCAGACCTTGACGATTTGAAATCCCATGTGTACATATAAACGTGTAATACATGGGAATATTTCAAATCATAAATTTCTTGGATAAATTATTACATTCTACTCGTAATAATGGTTTCTACACCACTGTAAACAAATTACTTGCAATAAGTATGTGCTAGTCCTATCTGTCTATTTGTGACGGCTGATTTGATTCTCTTCCTTATATTTGATGTTCATGATGCAGAAAATTTGTAACAAAGAATGAAAATAGATTTTTACTTGAAATGTACTTAGGAAAAGCCTTCAACGCGGAAAATGACAAATGCTCCTGAAATTTAGAGGGGCGACCCTTATCCATTTCGAAGATTTGAAGGAGGCAGTCTTTTTACTGTATGTAAATTGTCTTTAACTAAATTATACCCACGGCTTCATTCTCATTAAACTTGAACGTGAAGACCAGGAATAATAATTCTAAATCTAATTCTTACAGATTTTTCCAACAAAGTTGATATACTAGAGCTTAGTACTCTTGATAATTTGTATAGAAAATTCAAAGCAATTGGGTTAGATCTTACTGCATGAAAATATGTTCTGTGTTCCGTGGATGTAACACACTCGCTTTCGCATTTATATTAGAGACTTAAAGACGTAGTTTAGCTAAATGTTGTTAACAACATAGCTATAAATAAATGAGCTAGGGTTGTTTTCCACGATAACGACAAGCGATTATAGCTCCCTTGACAGTAAACCGCGGCGGAACGGTAGTCTTTTGTCATCCAGAATATGAAAAAGAAATCTTTTCTGTTTGACTATTTTAAAGTTTTTCCTTGTTCTTTAGAGGAAAAATGTTTTTTGTCGAGAACAAAACGCTTGTAAATATTTTATAACTTACTATAGTTTTGTGATAATACAAAAATGTATTCTGCGAAAGATTTAGTTTGGAAATGCATGTATAACTTTAGACATAATTATGTATCTACTCGTGTATACATAATTATGTATCTACTCTCTACTCTGAGAACTAACATAAAGACAAGGGTAAATAACATCATCACTCCATAATTATTTTTTGATGTACAAGTTCAAATTTGAAATTAATTTATCCAATAAGGAAGTCGGTTTTATCTTCAACAAAGCGCTATGATGAAGAGTCATATAAGAAGCGGCTAGGAACTAAGAAGAAATTTATTTCCTTCTCGCAGTTACAGCCATACTATTTCTTAAAGCTACACTATTACTAAAAGCTACACCTTATCACACTCAAGTTAAAACATTCTTGTCTTTAAAATATGCATCTAATTTGTTAAACCTTTTGACTTAATTTTACATAACCTATAAATTGACAGCAATTTCATCATAGATAGGTAGAAGTCTTAAAGACACTTACATTATTATCGAACGTGAAAACGCCAGCTATTCTAGTGCTTTGTCGTACGCATAGCAAATGAGGCAACATTGTGCTTACCGAAGGTATGTTTCCCACGAAGGGATAGGAATACTCCTGTGGGTCATCAAGCCATATACCAGAATGTGTCGTGGCGGTGGTGAATGTATTCTACTGAGAGAAAGCCAAAAGGAGAAGAAGTATGCACGTGAAATAAAACCTATCCAATATGCATAGACAATACTGACAGGAAACCTTCCTTGCACACGCAGGCATACTAGCAGATGGGTCTGCCTTCAATCTGTAGTCACGGATTTCTCCACATTGAAGAGGCCTAGAGCATACTCCACCATACTGCAGTGCGTATTGCGATCGGATCAATTCAAATATTGGAAGTTTTTATGCCGCCAGAAGGGCTACATGCCTTGACGACTGCTATTTACAATAACAACCGGGACTAAATTTTAAAAGACCCATGTCATAGCACCTTGGAAACATTGATACAGGGAGTTCGCTCCATACGTTAAAGGCAACATATTATGCGAAAACTGAATGGACAACGAACGCCAAGTGTGCCAAAAATTAACTACGATAAAACTAAGTTTTTAGTAAATACTCTCATGGATTTTCTTTCTTTCTTCTCCAATCTTTTTCAGCGGCAACGCCTCAATCATGCTATTGATGTTTCTGATGTCCATGGCAATGGTGACCTTCGAGTGGTTGGTCTACTCGTTTCGTTAAAAATCTATTCCTAAGTCTCAAATAGGCTTCACATAAATATCCTCAAAACTCTTGGGACGGATATATAATTTACATAACATTAAATGACTCGATTTACTGCAGAATTTACGGGTGTAGCCTTACCTTGGGCAAAACGCGTTTATGTCAATTAACCACAACTGCTACCGAGGCCCTTTGTCACAACTTTTCAATTAAAAAGCCTAACCTTAAATAAAACAGACCAATATTTAATAAAAGTTTTGACGCAGGATAGCTCCGAAGGTTAATTGACCCATAATTAGGGGTCTTTTTTATCAATACCTATTGTTGTCGAATGAAAGGAAAATGATTAATTTATTCTGTGAACGACAGGATATTAATTATAGCGGAAAGTTGTTTCCCATTCGGAAACATAAAATTGTTTGGAAACAACTCGAGTTCCCGTGGAATGATTCACTTATTCGATGTAATTGGATTGAGTTGTTATTAATTATTACTATTCAATAGATGATGTTATAAAACGGAGTAAACTGTTTAGTATATCCCTAAATTTGCATTTTATAGGCCTATTCCTAAAATGGACCGTGAAATGTTTCCATCGCATTACCAGATACTGAGGTTTATCTACTTCCCTCAGTGTCGGCAACACATTGATAATGGTCTAAATAGCCCATTACAAAGCACTCTCAGGATTTATTCTCATAATTGAAGAAGAAGATGAAGAAAAATCAAACAAAGAAAATGTTAAGATTAATAGTTTGTCCCAAAAAGATTCATAACTCAGTTATACCGTTGTTCAGTTATGGCATATTATATAGTTATTTTAATCGTAGTCTTGAGCATCATTTCGCTCCAATGCGTATTAATTGGGTTAGTCTCCGGAGAGAAGGAAGTTTTTCGAAAGATTTCTTAACTTGACTTCTATCTAACGATAGCAATCGTTTCAACGTACTCACTGAAAGCAAAAAAACCGGTCAATCGCCTACAGACCCGAAATTTCTATTTCAATTTTTTAAAATATTTCTAAAATATATTTTTAATTTCTCAATCTGTTTCTATTTCTTATTTCTAAATAGAAGTCAATTACAGTATCATTATGTCACTTGACTGAGTTTTCCTTGATTTGATTCATGAAAAAGAAATCCAATCTGTGACTGACAGCATTGATTGATATTCATTTGTAAACTGTAGTTCAAACGGAAATGAGGAATCGTCGGATATTCAAACGATGCGAGCTGGTGCGGAACAAATCAAATCATCGCATGTAATTGGATGCTAATAACTTAATGATTCGGAAATCGAGAATAGGAGGCGCGTATTTGTAATTGAATTGTAGACATTTTACTATGAAAACCGGTGAAACATAAATCAGATCTATTAGCTTCACAGGACTCATTTTGAGGAATTGAGGAAGCATAGCGCAGTCTTCACGAAATTGCAAATGCCGATTGGCGGAGGGATGAGTAACCAATACAGGTGTTGGAATTTTTTACATCGCCTGAAAACCTTTTCTCCTCATCATTATTTAATGCCGTGTAAATATCTGTCAATTGTGGATACAAACATATTGGTGAAAAGTGAAGCGTAGGAAGGGTAGTTACTACTTTAATAACGCAACTTATCGAGTTACGAGTTGAATCCAAAAATTTCAGTCGCTCCAGATTTCTACTTATAAGATTAACACACTCACACTTATAGCTCTTAGTAAAAGCTAAGACGTAATGTGAAACTATTCCATTAGTACATAAAGTTATGTCGCTCTTTCGATACGTTTTCAACCTTAAAGCTAATCAAAATACAGTTGGAAATTTACTGTGTTATGTTACTGAGTAGCAAAGACTTACAAGTACACAGATTTACCACAATATTTGTAACATAATGCTTGTAGTGAATAAGTTGTGTATCCAAGCTAAAAATCGTGTTAAACAAATTCTACGCTTCGGTAAAACTATGCGTTTTTACCGTCATCTGAAACAACTGCTATTCCTTTATTTCAGGCGTGACACAAATATATTTATGTGGTTTCTAGAGTTTGTGGCTTGTATAAAACTATAAAATGTCTCCACTGTCAACACTATATTTTACTATCATAATATTTTAAATTAAATAACACGTCTTTTATTTTTCCGTCTTTCCTTTCTTTTGTCTAGCCCTTTCAATAACTGTCAAAACCTCTTCCTATTTGCCCACTTCCTCACTCACGCGGATCTCCCTTTCACACACTTCTCTGACACGTTTCTTTCCAAGCATTCTTTAATCCACAATGTTACATTTTAGTCAATTACAACCGTAATGAAGGTAAGTGATCATATTACTTAGGGATACATCCACACAAAAATGCAAGGTTGCCCTAATACGATATACAATTTGCGTTTGATCATACACTAGTAGACCCTTTTTTTGTCGAGGGGGAAACCTTCAAAAGGTACCCGGTGCCGTGGGAGCGACACTGGGTTATGTGGGATTTTTACCGCACTAAAACCCCCCCGGGTGGCCTTCCTTAGCGCTATATGGAGGACTCCGGGATCTCCATCGGAACACAACCGGAGAGAAGAATAGACACAGGGAGTCCTAGAGTGAGGCTTTAATAGAGTTATATATTCATTTAATTTGACATCTGTCTTATGACTGACCTTACTTGGAAACGAATCCTTTGCTAAGATCGTGGCCACTACCAATAAAGTTTCATAGAAGTCTTTAGTAGGTGATAAGAAACAAAAGCCAGTTTATAGATTTATGTTACGGTCCGTATAACGTAGTTTGTCAATCCGAAATAAAGTGACTATTTGAAAAGTTAAAAAAACCTATCTCTTGCAATACTTGAGTATAACGTTACGTAAATCTATTTTATTTTTAAATCGGGCCAAGATAGCATGAAGTTATGAAAATCAAGTGGAAAGGAAAGTAGCCGCGGTTTGTGTCGAAACCGACTTGCGCAGCGCAGTGCTTCGTGAAAGACTGTTTGTAAATGAAGATTATTATATATCATCATCGTGCGTAACTGGCCACGGTTGACCTTAGTTCGTAATGGAAGGGTATTACGCGTAGACGAAGGTCCGAATGTTACAAAATTTCTTAATAGCTGAAAATTTCTTAGCAACGTTCATAATATAAATATCATAAATAACTTTAGACACTTCGACCTTATTACAAAACGTGGACTAGTAAAGTACCAGTTTAATCTTCTATTAGACCAAGTAAAATAAACCTTGGCTTAAAGTATATAAAGTATATAGTATGAAAGATAAACCTATACTTGATAATCGTGGTTTAGACCTTATTTTGTAATGAGGCAGTTATAGTCCTACACTAGGACTCCCTTTGTCATGAACAACTCACGTAGACAAGGACTCACACCCAGACTGAGAACAGAAATTCAACATTTAAATATCTCGTGCTGGTAATCTTACCCAGAATCCTACGTACGAAGGTCTATCATGAAGACCTTTGGGCTACTCAGGTTGCCTAAACACTATCAATTATTTTACGATAATTTTATTCCTTTTTTGAGACCGGTTTAAAAAAAGGAAAGGAAAATGTCTGTACTATGTCTTTGACATAGGACTTCAGTTATGTAAACATTGTTGTCATATCTCATGATTGACAGCGTGTCACTCGTCACTTTCCATGATATTAATCGTCAATTTAAATGACCTTCAAACATTATATGAACTTATTGTGCTCTCACAGAAAACGGATCAAATTGTAATCGTAGCACGACTGCTGTCACCGTTGACCCAAAACTCTTTCATCTGCATCGTGGCGCCATCTGGCTGCTTACATCACTCTTGAATAGTGTGTAAAAATAAATGAACGAAATAGGTCACACAGTTACATTCCCCTTTCACGGATGGTGCAATCTGTGTAAAAACAATATTAAAAGATTTGTATCAAAGATTCTGAAATATGGTTATGGAAATCTGAAATTATTATTCGTTAGATAATGAATTTACCAATGAGGTAATAGGTAAAGGTATATTAATAATAAAATTATTAATAGGTAATTATTCGCGATGATCTTATTTTTAAGTGATAATTTCAGATTTCCTTATACATCGTTCAAAATCTTGCTATACTTACATCATAGTACACTATACAGAGTAGTCCAAACTGAAATAAATTAAGATGACCTTAAATAGTATCAAATTACTTTGAGAATTCTTTTACAAGCTACATACTATCAAACTACTTAGATATTATTAACGAAAAACATCAAGTACAATTTTCTGTCACTTCAATATCTACGGAAGTACTATCTCGCATTTTTAAGTTATTGTAACGTTTCTACATACATTATCAAGAGTTATTCATTGGCTGCAGTTCAATGGTTACGTTGTTAGGTCGATATTGACTGAATATTATAAGTCATAATAAAGTTTATGAATATAACCTAACACGTAGATGGGC
>DWJN01007102.1:0-10207 GCA_018248895.1 Carystus phorcus | reverse complement strand
TCTGTAGTATTTTCCAATTTGTTTTTTAATAATTATGTTTGCATCCATACTCCTACAGATAGTAAGTGGTTATGTAGTCTTGGATGGTAAAGCGCATTGATTTAGTAGATACCTATTCACTCTTGATTTGAAGACATTGACATTATTATCGAATGGTTCCGGCAATATAAAATTTTTACCGCGCTCATAGTTCGTACGAAACACGTTTTACGCGCTGACCTTAAGCAGACGACTGACTTAAGCAACATCGGGTCTGTTTGGTACCTGAATGACCGCTAGTGGCGAAGTTTTTCCAGCGTTTCCCTACTTCAGAGGGCACATTAACGTCCGGTTGTTATTGTAAATATCAGTTTCGAAGCTATATCGGAGGTTTTCGTGTAGCAAAAAACGTTCGACACTTGGCGACTTTTCCTTTCAACCATCTGTACTGGAGTAGCATGGTAAAGTATGATGTAAGCCTCATGGATGACGAGACTGCTCTATAGTGGGCCATTATGGATTGAAGGCAGTTAAAAACTATGTATAAAGAATTAAATAAAGAGCTGAAAGACATTTTATTTTCAATAATCCAATATGAATTAAAATTTAATTGCTATACAAGAATTGGTGTACAATATGGTTGGGTTGTACAATTCTGGATAGGGTGTAATACATAATTTATAATACACATTCAGGGTTACCTAAGGAGTACCGATATGGAATTATTGAGTTCACTCATTGAGATATACACGTATTTAATATTAATTCGAAATCGCCATTATCGTGTTTCGTAGATTAGGTACGGTATAAGTGTAAGCGAATTGGAAAATACAGTAATAATTTATTGTATGGAAGTGTAATTTATTGTAAGAATTCCAAGATATTTCATTTAGCAATTCTGACGACAAAGATAGCTAGAAAGATTTAGACAATTTTCAATATTATTCTTAGCTAATATTTTTTTGATTCAGTGTTAATGTTACAGACAGACGACGATTTTTATAATTGATATTCAACTATTTTTCAAGTTAACTTGTGGCCCAGTACGTAAATAACTGCTCTTTTGATATAAACTTGTGATATGGAAAAAGTTTGAAGGAAAAAAGTTTTCATTGAGTAGACGGCAATAAATAGGTCTCATTATAACAACCATGTTAGGATTACGGTACTTTGCCCGGTGGAACTTCTTTTGTAGATAAAAAGTTATTTTTGTAAGAAATCTCTACGGATGCCATTTTTTCTGTAATTTTCCGATATCTACTGACCGGGATTGGACTTATGTAAACATTAGGAAAGTTTTTATCGTTTACTCTATTTCCATGATACTTAAGAATATTTCCAAGTTATTATAGGTACGTATGTTACGTTTATACGTTTCTTCACTAAATCACTGTTTCACTTATGAATCTACTTTGAAAAAAAATTGTTTGGAGTTAGTACTGCCTTTTAGATTTTTTCCGCGTACAAAATTAATATAAAAGATCGTAAATATAAATTAAAAGTATAAAATACAAATGCCAAACAAGTAACGTGGCAGTTTCTTCCAAGGAAAATTTTTGGAGCCGGATTTGGAGGAAAGCTATGGGAACTCGTAAAGAATGTAATTGGCAAATACTCGTAGAAGTCCTTAAAATATTTTATTCAATAGGCGTAAAGGATCGTGCTTGTGCCTTGTATCACGTGTTTTTAATATGGTTATGTTTACGCTTTGGGTCTGGTTGGCGGACTTTTGTAGCAGATGGTTCATCTAGGTACCTTTAAATAACAATGCTAGGTTTTTTATTCTTTGAAAGGGAATTTCTCGCTGTAGCAATTAAGATGTATTGATAGCATTATTTAATTATTTTATTACTTACTAGCTGATCCCAGCAAACTTTGTGTTGCCATATAAATTATTATTTTAGAACTATTTCGATAACCATAAAATGGTTATAGTGGGTTAACCTTAAAAGCTAGGACATATGCTATCGCGGGCTTTTATTTAAACTTTTAGATGGGATCAATTTTGTAATACATGATTTTTGAGTAAGTTTAACCGTTTACGAGGCCACGCAAGCTCTAAATTTGGCCGTTTTCGCAATATTTTTTGTTGCTGCTCCTCTCCTATTCATCTTAGCGTGATGTTATATATGTTATAAATGGACTATCTTACCCTAAAATAATTTTTCAAATCGGTCCAGTAGTTTCTGAGATTAGCGCGTTCAAGCAAGCAATCAATCAATCAAACAAACAAACAGACAATCAAGGAAGCAAACAAACAAACTCTTCATCTTTATATTATAGATTTCTACTTGTGTGACCAGTTGCACCCTAATTCATTCCTTGGAATGGTTGTTGTGTATCAAGCTGTCTTGGAAAATGATCGGCAAAAGCAATTAAGAAGGAAGTTTCTCTGCCATCACTATAACGCTTCAGCCCACTTCGCCAGTCGCATAATACAATATTGTCAAATAAAGGTGTGGAATTAGTAAGATAGGCTTTTACCCGTGTGTTAAACGCACACTAGTGCTCATATAGTTAAATTATATGTGGGTCTGTTGTAGCCGAACTAAAAAACTGTAGGTTCTCTTTTACGTTAACCACAGTATAAAGGTATTTTACACTACGACCCTTGCAGTGAAGGGTTGGGGCTATTTCCATCCCAACCCAAGCACGGTAAGCTTTTAGATGCGTCGGAGCGAGAAGGGACTATTTGAAAAAGGAATGCAGTTTTAATACGTATTGAATTTTCGACTTTATCAACTCTCACTTCCGGTGTATGAATTTTCGTTCTGACATAAAGAAAAAACTATTTTTTTAAGTATATTGTTCATATCTTTGTGTACAATCAACATTTGAGAAATAGTTTTTTTATGGATTTCAGCTTATCTAAAGGAAACGTATTTAAAACTGCTTTTACCAGTAAACGGATCAGGCTACCTGTTTTTCGCCATTATGGACATAAAAAAACCATAAAACTCGATAGAAAACATTATCCAACCATTAAAACCTTATTTCATTTTTTATTTCGAGTCAAAGTGTAAAGTTTTAAAGAATAAATTTCAGTAACTGAAATTTAAGCGTGGTTGTTGTGTGCAAAGAGAAGTTAAATATAGCCACGAATATGATCCAACATCAAAAAGTTAACAGGCATTAAAACCGTCTGCAATTTAATATACCTGCGAGTATTTGCTTGCCAGTATTCAGCTACATTTTTTTACTCGACAGTATAAATGTATTCTGTTAAATTATAATTCATTTAGAACTAATAAAAATGTCTGGTGAAATCAAGAGATTTATTCATGACGTATTTTATACTATAAACATTAAAGCCTTTGCACGGTGACATGGCAAATCCTATGTAGTAACCCAACTTAACATCCACGACTCGAGAACTCTCAAGTAATTGTCACATAAAAGTCTGCCTCAGCCATGAATAAAACTTGGGACCACTTGCTACGCAAGCAGAATCCTTACCAACTAGGCTATGGGATGTGGTATATGTATGCAATACAACGTACGTGTTTTGTGCTATAAAGTTAGTCTAATCGCAACAGCCGTTTCTGATTTTAATACAAGATGTATTTACATATATTTAAATGAATTTATGAATAAAATCAATAAATAATTAATTTTATTTGAGACAAGCATTTTCCCGCGGCTTCGCTCGCGTTAAGAAACTTTTATCCCGTATTTTATGCCTTGCCCTTTTATGCCTTTGTAGAATTGATCAAAATTCTTACTTAGCGGATTCCTACGTCATAACATGCCAAATTTCAGCTCGATCCGTCCAGTGATTCGGGCTGTGCGTTGAGAGATCACTACATATGTCAGTTAGTCAGTCACCTTTGAGTTATGTATATTTAGAAGTAAATATTTAGAGAACCAATGATAATAATTTAAAAGTACCTATTCGTATCATATGTTATTTATCGGCAATATATGAATTGAGTATAAGTTAGTTAATAATGTTGTGTAAAAGACCAAATGGAATTAACGTTGCCAAAATGTATAGTTATAGATGTTCGATCTATCGACTTTTTGGTGCAGAAATTACAAAGAAATAGAAGACATTTGATCACATTTTTATAGCAACGTCGTCACAAATTGTTAGATTTTTTGTGAAGATGTCCCTTATCACTTCGTCCAAGCAATAAAAGCTGAAAGTTGTGCCAAGATCCAATTCACGAAGTTTTATCTATGCAATACATTTCGTACCCAGAGTACTGAGTCAAATTGTTTGCAGATTTATCATTAAGTTACAATCACAAACTGAAATGCTATTTAAACCAACATGGGAAAAATATTTATAGCCACGTAGAACATTGATGAGACGAGGATAAAACATGCATAAATTATGAAAATTAATCAATGTCAAATTACGGTTAAATAAAAGAAACGGTATACTTATATGACGACGTTTTTTTAATAGCAGAAACGCAATTATATGATTATGTAATCTGAAAACGCAGTAACAATTCCTAGTATCAAAAAGAAAATGTAGGAAAATATTAAAAAGCTAAATCCCACCATATTATAATCTATTATGTAAAAAAATGAAAGCTTAACTGACACCCGAAGTGTGGGAGAGACATTTTTTATATTTTAAAACGAACTGAAAATGATTATGACATTGGACACATTCATGCAATGAATGGCTGAATAACGCTTAGAAACATTATCGAGATGCATATTGTTCGGTGTTATAAAACATTTCAAAAGGGATATAAAATAAAAGCTCTTTTTGAATTGAAAAGCACGTTCTCGTGTTATCCATAATTATGCGACTCACCAATGCTCGCATCGCTTCCAGCAAAAAGCATTTTCTTTCATTGCAGGATTAAACTCAATTCTGACAGTTTATTCTCTGCTCTCTGCAATATTCCATAACGGAAAACATCAGTGTACATATTTGCATTAAATTGATTTATATTAGCTAATAATCTCTTTGACAAACGAAAAAAATGCCTTTAATTAAATAATCTGTATTAAATATAGCGAGTCGAAAGCCATACGCATCAAATAAATGCGTGTTATTAGGAATAACTCAAAAACTTTTTGGATTTCTTAGCCGGTAATGCGATGGTGATGTTGCTAATGTCCATGGGCGATAAAATTACCATCAAGTGACCCGTCACCTGGTTAAACTGTTTAGGATATTAAAAAATATTCTTCAGATGTCGCTTAAATTTATATGGAACCACATAACAAGAACCAGCTTTTAAAAAAAATAATTATCTAATTCGATACATCCAGTTCAAAGTTAATAACACACATAAAAAACAAACAGATGAATTAGAACCTACGTTTTTTTGAAGTCGGTTAATAAAAGATATATTATTTGTTAAATTTCAATCGAGCGCAAGCTTGTATTGTTACAAAGTCATCATCGATTAATTATTAATGAAAATTCATACACAAAATTTTAATTTAATTTATATTATGAAATCAATTTAATTACCCAGTGTACTTTTATCTGTACACTTATCATTGTGTATAATTTCAATGTTTTTATATATTGTTTAGAGTAAGAATGGTTTATACATAATATTAGTGGATTAGGCAGACGTTATAATGTAACATGTCCTAAATCGTCTTCTCATTTTGAATGTGTATTCGGAGTTTGATTCGCGTACAACAAATAAAGAATCTTAGAATATATTTCTGATCGAATTATGAAACTAAATCATTCTCATATCACATGAACAGAATAATTATACATATAAAGATGAATAGTTAGCTGGTAGCAAATCATTTTCTATCCGTTATAAACCAGTTTCAGGCTCGCAGTACATGTTTCTAATTAGCTCACGTTGGCATGTATGTTAATGTGAAATGTAAATATTTTGCCGTTGGCATGTCAAAATAAAGATAATATGTACTTCTCAACAAAGCCGTGCTGTTACCTTAAACACAAAACTAGCCATTTATATATTCTTTTCATACAATATTTCAAAAGTTAAAAAAGCAATGGACAAAAGTTGTAAGTGCACTATTCGCTAGTATTTCAATAATACTAGAATGGAAGCAGGTGGGCTATGCCGACACTGTGGCTACGGAGAGCTAAGTGCCGACTTCAATTAGTGCTCGTATCCATACTGTTCTTTATCTGGACTATTCCGAACAATCTACTACAAGGGACCTACGAAAATGAATTTCCAATCGACTGCCTATGGTTTTTAATAATAGATTGAACACCAATAGTTTTAAAGTAATAAAGAGAATTCTCACGAGTATGTGTAAGCGTGTGCGTAGTTTGAATATTACATTTGCTCAAGAGGTTATAATAAATCTATGATAACTACTATATTTTCTTGTAATAAAATGTTGAGTATTTTAAATTGTAAGTCTATGTCTGTAAGGTTGTAATTAATTTACATTTACCTTTATAAATATTTCATTTAAAGCATTTAACTAAAAGGCACTCAACTCCATTTATAACACGCGCAATGACATTAAAATATATTTAGGCAATAAAACTTCAAAGTCGAAGATTCTTACATAAATTTAACAAAAACCTTTCATAAAAATTATATCCGCAGAATTTGCATTGTCTTTTAATATACATACATACAGATCATATAGACTAGTGTGTAATAAGAGGCGACAGACAACAGGACGTAAGGATGTATTGTCGATATAATTATTAAGTCGTTAATATTTTCATTGTCTTTACTAACGTGAGACTTGTCTTTCTAGCTACCAGCCTTTTGATTGAGTCAGTAGCTAAACAAGCTGGGGGCTCGAGAGACAGTCTTTCTTCGCTCCTCTTTTTTCACCGATAAACACAATTCACTCGAAATTTTACTGGTATCTATGGGCGATTGTACCCATTGACTATCGAACAAATAGTCTGCTTATTTATCGGTTGTTCCTCAACCCATTAATGGCCCACTACTGTGCTCGGGTCTCTCCTCATCAGTGAAGAGGTCTCACCACGCTGCTCCAATGCGGATTGGTGGAGGGGTTAGTGGCCAACCCAAGTGTTGAATGTTTTTAAACCGCCCGAAGACCTCGGACATGGCTTGACGATTGCTATGTTTATAGCAACTGGGACCGACGGCTTAACTTACCCTCCGAAGCACGGAAAAGTTAAGTAGGTTTTGTGAGTGTTTATTCTTTAACAATGGACCTTCTGCCAGACTAGCGTAGTGGCAGTATGAATGTTGGGATAGTTATTGCCCGCAGCGTTGCTCATGCATATTTATACTTTACTATTACGATATCCGTGCCATGAACTACCTATCTGTTAAAAACTATCACATTACATCACTATCACAGTACATTTTTCCGGGATAAAAAGTAAAATACGTACTATGCCAAACTATATTTTGTCTCTGTCCTATGTATAAACCAATTCCATTCAACCGTTATGATGTAATTGAACAACAAACATTCATCTAAACTTAAGCATTTTTATCATTAATATTAAGACTATGACTGACAGCAGAATGTTGTAACACTTAGGTAACACATGTACTGATACCCACCTTGCGGTTGCGCGCATGGCAATGGAGTCCCCACCCACACGACGTGGTGCCTCAAGTCGGGCGCGGGAGAGGGCGGCGCCCTCGCCGGCGGCCAGGGACACGCCAGAGCCGCCAGGGCTCCCAGCACGGGCACGCAGTACTGGGCGGGCAGCGCACACCTACATAGCGCGCCGATACACGCGTCGCGGGCGTTCGACACGCCCACCTAAAAAAATTAGCTTTATATTGTTTTTCTGTAAGACGCCTTAGTGGCTGTTTAGAAGACATACTCGACTTTCCAGCCTTTACAAATCTATTTTACATTATCGCTTGTAATTTTTTTACTGCGACAGGAAGATTTTTTTAACATAGTTTATTTAATTACTAAGTCAATTTCCTTGTAATTCGATACAGTTTCGACTTTCATATCTAATTACTGGATACTAATATTTAAGCAGGTTTTTATACATATCTTCAGTATTGCTTATCTTCAGTTTATTCAAGTTGCCTGGTTTTTAGCGCCAGTGTGACAAATAAGTTCAGAATACCATCACAGTAATCATGAGGAACCCTTTGAATAAGCAGGTTGAAGGGTACCACCCCAGGCATACTTTATTTAGTTCTCAAAGAATATTGAGCCATGTGCATAGTATACAAGGTTACCTTTCCACTGACACGCGCCAGGGTCTGCAACGCGCGCAGGATGTTCTCGAGCTCGCCCACGCTGGCCTCCGCCAGCACCGACAGTCCCCACACTAAGCCGCACCACGACGACTTGATCAACTAAACGCCAGGAAACAACAGCAAATCATAAAAAATATGTTGCTAAATTAACGAATAACGCCATCTAGCGGATTCACTGCAAGGTTATCTATTTTCCATGAGACAGTAATCATATTGACTTCTCAATATTTGAGTCGGAAAACATTGCACTGTCGTTGTGGGCAGTGTCTTGATTCCATGTGCGTGATATCTCGTATGGTAATGTGCACGTTAGTAAATGTTAACAAATAAAAATCTTATATGTGTTTTGTCATAACATTTCTTCACACGGCAGTAGTCAAAAGAAGGACAAAGGCAGTATCTGATAGATGCTTATCAAAACTAGATATCATATATTAATGTGTTGTGCCTATTAAATAAATTTTATGCCGTCTGTTACAAACTTATTAAACTTGTAAATAACTACATCGTTTTGTCGTATAAAACAGTGTATCCTATCTTTTAAGTTGGACCAAACAACAGATACCTACAAAATTTGATTAAAATCGGTTAAGTAGTTTAGGAGTCCATAGCGGACAAACACCGTGACACGTACTTTATATATATTAAGATTTAGCCAAACGCGACTGACCTGCAACTTGAGCAGTCGTTCCTTCTCCTCCAGCTCGGGGTCTATCTTCTCCACCACGTTAGAGTTCTGGTCTGGTTCCCCAGTGTGTCCATTATTAGTTATCTCCTTACTGTTGTCCAGCTTCGGTTCTATTTCTGGGTAAAACAATATAAGATTCTTCAACTTACAGTACTTATATTCATTTTCGTATAACTAAATACATACTTCATTAATTTAACTTCTCTGTACTCATTTTGTGATTTTGAATTTTTATAATCTTTATATACGAAGAAATACATGAATTTGTTAGGATATAATAATAAAGATATAATTTAATTTAATGTATTTACTTTTTACACAACTTATAACTCCGTTGACTATCAAAAGCGCGGTAAGAGAGTGGCGTCCTTCCGATAGTGATGGGAACATACATACATCAACGCGACTGTAGTGCTGCGCGTTGTCTGTCGAACCGTTTTTCCGTCTAACAATAAGTAGGTCAAGTTATAAGTAACGTCTGATGCAGCCAAGTGGAATCTAATGTTCATATTTATCCGCGATGAAATACCATCGCAAAAATATTTGGTCGTATGTTTGGTGGGATCGTTAAGGAATAATTACTGGGGAAAAGAAACTCAATAAAAACGCTATTGTACTCGTTAACCGCAAAAACGTTATTCTTTATACCACAATGCTCGACCACATACAACAAGAGTGACTCAAGATCAAAATCGCAAACTTGGATAGTTTCTTTTTCCACATCAACCTTACTCCCCAGATTTTGCTTTGATAGATTACCGCCTTTGCTGTTCCTTACAAAACCTTTTGAATAGAAAACCATTAATTTTAGAGAGCAAGTCGCGCAAGCCTTCCAAAACTTCTTTCAGTCTAAACCAAAAACATTTTATAAGAAAGGAATTGATAATGTGCCAGGAAGTGGGAACATAAATGAATAATATTTATTCAGTGAGAGCAAAAAAAATGTGTGAACTTACTTATGACTGCAACTAAATAACGGTATTAAATGTCAATGTTATAAGAATTAATATTAAATTGTATTTTCAGTGTCAGTAATAAGCAATATTAAATTATTAAACAATTGTAAATGTTATCTAGATGTCAATCACAATTGCTCGGCCCACGGAATTACAAACCTCTAGTAGGGCCCCCTTTTCTGTAGTTCGGCCGTAGTAATTTTTGTTATGCTATTATATACTAGCAATTGCCCGCGGCTCCGCACGCGTGGAAGGATTAAAACTAATATAGTTTTAACCTAAACCTTCCTTAAGATAATATAATATAATAATAGTAATAAATTACTGCTATAAATTACTTTTGTATACAAATAGGAATTTAAATATTAGAAGTAAGGACTTGATAAAATATCGTTTAATTTTATGATTTCAATGGCGGCAGTCAGCGTGGACTTTATTTTTTGCCACCGAGT
>DWJN01007101.1:0-10207 GCA_018248895.1 Carystus phorcus | reverse complement strand
GGTGCCGGTAGCAGCTCAGCTCGAGGATGGAACACCAAAGGTGCTGGAGCCGACGCCGCAAAGAACAGTCGAGACACGGCCTGAAATTTAAATATTAATTCAGAACAATCCCTAACCGCGAAGTCATGTCGACACACCGATGTCTAAACTTGTAAAATTAAAATTTTCTGCATATATTCCAAGATATAATAATATGAAATGTGAACATAAGGAGGGTGAACAATTAATGCGGCATTAACATTATACTTTTTACGAAGTAACTATTATTTTTGTAAATACCGATCAATGTTTGCACTTTAGTTGTCCGCTTAAAGCCCATTCTACTCTCCTAAGTTAAACATATTTAGATATATGCAGTAACAAAAAAATGAGAAAAAAATAACAAAAAAGAAAAATTAGGACGACAAAAAGTTAATACACCTACAAAATGTGACATGTAGAGAAATGATTAAAAGAAAAGGTAAAAACAATTATATTTCACTTTAGTGAGAGCTAATAAAACTAATTTAGTAACCTTAGTTACTTATTAAACTAAAAGCAGACTAAGAAAAAGGAAAATAGATAGGTACCTGGCTAATAGCCACGATGAGCAGAATAACTCCAATGGCGAGGTTCTTCACAGATATGACGGCAAGAGCCATTAGGAGAGTGGAGATGACGCCGAGGGTGAACATCACCGGCAGGAAGATGAACGACAAGCGTTTTAATGCATTGTGACCGAACGTACGGCCGACGTTCAAGTCTGAAATGAGAATAAAATAGATAAGAAAAAAAAGGTAATGGCGTTGTAAACAGCATGAAAATGGAAGTAGGAAAAAATTCAAAATTTATCTTCCAAATATTTAAACTTGTAATAAATGTTTAAGTTATTGAGTTACGTTCTTCAATGGATATTATAATCCTAATAATAATTAAATAACAAATTAGTATTGGAGATATGAAATATAGTAATAAAAAGTTATTTTTCAAACTTCAAAATACATACATACTTACTAGGATATAGATTCGAATAAACCTTTATTTTTAACATACGAATACATATTATATCCAATTTGCACTTTAGTTACCTTTAAATACGTTCGAGTGCCTAGCATTTCTTTATGCAGTGCGGCTTGTAGCTATCGATTAACGGATCAATAAAGGACTACGTAGGAAAAGTTCACCTTAAAAAAGTTCTTGAGCATACTTTATTTATGGCCATGAAATTGAACCACACATAATCAATGTTGAAACAGTTAGTGAGTTAATTTTGAATTACTGACAGAACCTATTCTATATTAATATTAGAACATTATAAATATGTTTTAAATACTTTACCTTTGCTTAAAATATCAAATCCAGACGTCGACACATTATCATCACAGTTCACTACCGTTAAAAAGATAGCAAGATACGCTAAGGACAACACTCCTAAAAATTTACACATGATAACGATCACTGTGACAGGCCGAACGAGTAGGTGGTCAGACGCCTGCCAGAGAATGACTGATGACTATATCATCGAATGCCAGGATATAAAGTGTCCTATGGAAGACAATGGTCGGTGAGACCAAACAAACACGACAAAAAGAAAGTGCAGGACAACGTGATCGTGCCATAGAAATGTCGCCCCAGATATCGACAGCCTGTTAAGGACTCATCGAATCATTAACGGACTCCATCCTCCCTTGGACATTGAACGCTTCCGATCGTTATCCACGATAGATCGGGTGAAAGTGACTACTGCTAATTCCTTTGACTGCTATGCGCATAATTACATTCGAAATTTGAACTGGTAAAAGTTAACGTAAATGCCAATACTTGATATGCAGTATAATTTTTTTATCTTGATAGTTATCGTGAACAGAGGGAAAGTGAAAATTTTCATAACATAATTTTCAAGTTAATTTGATCGACGGTCGAAATGAAAAACCATGAATGCGCATGACAATATCTATTGAAATTAGAATGAATATTACAGCAACACTTTCATTATCTACGATATCGTAGTCTCGTCAAGGCGTAAGAAAAATCTTACTCGCACTTTCGTGAGCAACAACAACAATTGTAACTGCGTGATTTTTTTATCTCGCATTAATTGTCGCAGCGATGCTTGGAATAATAAGGGAAATCATAATTTGCGTGTGCACAAATCATAATTAATGAAAGATATCAAAAGTCGTAGCACGTAGTACGTGGAGAAACTTGATCGGACGTCGACGCTCCGAGCGCCGGCCGGCCGTGACCGTGCATATGGTAATCGCATGCTGCATTTGGCAATAAATAGGCCATTTCCTGCCTACGTAGAATGCAGAAAAAAAAACTTTCGCCAAACAACAACGTTACGCAGTGTTGTCCGGAAAATGTCAATAACCTTAGCAGAATTAATTGCTCATAAGCACGTGCTGCAGACTGAAACATAACTCAACTTTCAATTTATTATATGTTTCAACGTATTGTTGTTTGTTATACGGTTTATCATTAAAAACAAAAAAAAATTTCATCAATATAGTCTGACGTTAGATGGCTTTATATTTGTAAACTTATCGAGCTTAACCAATTCTAGGCGTGAAATATGTAGAAATAAATGTACAACAATCATTACGGATGTAGATTTATTCTTTTCTACATTAATACAAAAGGCTTCGCTGAAACTTATGTCATTGTAACTGCTTTGTATAATTTAATGACATAGGTACATAAATTTTGTTAACAATGTAAAAAGACGTAGACATTAAATGAACAATAATAAATGAATAAAGTTTATTACTGTAAATTATTTTATAAAAGAAAATCATTAACCGAATTTTATATACATTAACCGAAGTTATAGTTATTGTCAGTACTGCTGTTATGTGGTTAAACAACAAATCTTAATGAGAAGATGAAGAAACTCATACTAGCGAGAATTTAATTAAAAGGAATTTTTGTCTTCAACTACATACTTTTGGCAGTGTTCTAATTATGAGTTAGCAAAATTTTGAGTTAAATTAATGAACGAAATTTTATGAGCAGTTGACATTGACAACAAACAAACAAAAATAATATTTTTTTTCTTCTTCGCGCTTAATATTATAACCCAAAATTAGAGTTACTTTTAAAGATATATGTATGTACATCCGACCATGTAACGAATTTGAATTTTTTTGCACATAAAATTCAGAAGAATCTAATTCTGAAATTGTGTTTCTTCGTCAAAATGTAAGTACGGATACTTTGATGAAGCTTTAGGTTTCAAACATTTTCATCGGAATCTCGCATGTCACAAGTTGTAGACGGATGAATTTGCATGCGTGAAGGAATTCAATCATTTACATATCTATGCATCAACACGATAATCTATTGCAACGACTAAAGTACACATATTCAATTTTCATTTATTCCTCTAGAATTCTGTATTACCAAGGTCTTTAAATAGTTTTATTCGTATATTATAAATATGTCGATAAAAAGTTTAGTTCAGTAACTGACTAAACGTTATTTAAACATAACAATATTATTTTAGTGTTATTTTTGTGCATATAAATATACCATTATGAAATGTGCAGCAATACACTTTTTATATTTACTGAAAAATACACCTAGAATTTTATAATCAGATTGAAAGGATTATAGGATTTTGAATAAATTTAACATCCTCTCGATCGGATGATATTAGAGTACTGTAATATAGTTAATGAATAATTAAATATCTTGAACTTTCCGCCACGGGTCGACGTTAAGGATTAATTTATTTAATGTAAAACATTTTTATTTTCATGTTTCTTGAAATGTACCTATTTCGGATATAATTGTATGTTAATTTTATATCGTTTTGACATAAACCACCTACAATTATGTGCTACAATATTCAATCTTGATACAGCAAAATCCGAAAGTGTGTTGCAAGAATATTAACGCAATGTAATATATAACAAACTGATAGATTTGAGGAAGTAAACACAATAAAAAATAACCGGAATAACAAAGTATTCGTTATAAAAGATAATTACGAGTAACGTTTAGCTTTTGTAGTAATTTAACATCAAAGCTAGCAGCACTTCCTCCGAGCGGTGCAATAATCGCTTTCGGTTGTGGTACTGGCTGACTGTCCCTACCATTACTCGTTCCGCGGCGCGGGGTGCCCGTGCCAGTCTCACCACAACTATGCGCGTAGTGGCCGTCATTGTATTGGCCGTGTGGTCGCAAACCACATTCGCGCGAGTCGCCGACGGTGACCACACCATCGCGAATATCATATCGTGCACTAAAGAACTCGGGCCCGTGAAATGTATTACCGCATACGGCGCATGGCGCGCAGAACGAGCCGTTCACATCGCGAAACAAAATGTAACAGATGAATATGAATCAGAAATATTTCCATGGGAACGATTCAGAAATGAAGAGGAGGAAGCGCTGTATACGAAGCTTTGTGAAGAAACAGAAAAGTTTCTTCGATATCGGTCGTTGACAATAGATTTAGGAGATTACGCCGCCTTACTCGGTTCTAAGAACGGATCCCTGGAACTGGACGTCGTAAGAAGTAAATAACGTTTAACATAATCACTTACTTAGTTTCAAGAAAACTTCTAAAACTATATAATAATTTTAAATTAGTTCTATTGCTTATGACGAAAGCTAGTAACCACCAGATTGGATGCTAGTTTATTCACACTCGACATTAGTCATGATCGAAGTAGTTTCATCTTATATTTTCATAAATGAATAAACATTGGCGAATTAGCAAGACAATCGACGCGTCTTTACTGCTCGTCACGGTCGCATGAGCCGTCGATTAAACAAAATGGTTTTATTAGCAAATAAACGAAAAATCAATAGGTTTCTCAAATAAATAGAGGTGTAAACAATATCAATTGTGAAATTCATTTTTTATCTGGATTTTGATAATCATAATTATTGGTGGTTTCTTCTAATTAATTTCCCATCGAAATTCAAGATGTGTTCTATTGTATCTTTAACATTGTATAATAAGTATTTAAGACGATCCTTACAAAATATTATTTAGTACGAACAATTTGTTGTGGGGTCAAACAGTAGGTTTTATTTAACTGATCATAGTGATCATAAATATTCCAATGTTTAGATAGCCCATTGGTTTTCGTCAATCGTACGATTATTTTAAAACGTTATCAAGCGTTTCAGTTCTTCGAAAGGCATTGACAACAGCCAATATCGGTTACATACATATAGTTACTTACAAATGTTCAGTAGTCGATTTTTGAGTCGCTATTGAAATTTTGTGTAAAAAAAGATCATAGTCGTGTGAAGGATCTTTTATAAATCACAGACAAACATTCATTACATGTTGATTACAAATAATTAACTTTATTTCAGTCTAAAAAAACAAAAGAGGTCTGTCAGCTATGGTCATGTTTTGTTTAACTTGAAAAGCCGGCGAAGAACCAGATGGACCTGCTTATGGTAAGAGGTCACCGCCTCTCATGGAGGGATGTCCACAACATCATTGACATCATGCAGGCCTGATGGACAATGAGGAAACGGAGAACATCTTATTACCGATTCTCCAACACTGCAACCGCAACAAGTAGAAAATATTTTATGGATAATTCTAGAACAGAAACAGAGCTAAATCCAAGCATTATGAGCGAGATCCAAGCAATACTTCACTTAAAATATTTTTAATTGAAATATTTAATTTCATTAAATCTTTCTTCAATATTCAATCAAATATAACCAATTGTTGTAAATATTAACAATATGGTTTATAATTTCCAGATTCTGATGAAGAAGTCACCGGACGGGGCTCCATGAAGAAAATGCGAAAATATTTTTATCAGTTATTGCCAGCTTTACTGATTCCTGGTCTAATAATGTCTGCAGTTCTGCCTTTTGTGTTGCCTGCCTTCAAAATGATGGTTATAGGAGCTGGAATGCTGAACAATATGGCACTAATGGGATCTGTATTTACGTTGCTGAGAAACAATGCATTCAATGACAAACATTCGCCTAAAGTAATTTATATCAACGAAGGGTACAAGAATGAGAGATTGAGGCCATTGGCTGCTGAACTGTCTGAACAAATAATAGATCCACATTTTAATAGCGACGTGACACATGATATTCAAGATTATCATATAATTAGTGAAGACGATGGTTTTTCAGGGCTAGGTAATTATGGGGTTAATCCAGAATGGATTCAAAAGTTTAATGATGTTCGCGGAAAATATGCAAATATACTAAGTGGGAAGATTAAGCGGAGCAAAGGAGAGGAACATCGTGTAAAAGTGTAGTGAAGGATCTTGCCAAACCTTAGCCTTATTGCCGCTAGTCTAGTTACCTGATTGTTATTTACATTCTATTGTATTTATTTAGTTATAAGATTTACATTAAAAGTTAATTGTTTTGCATTTTTACTCATTTTTATAAATTGTTGTATTTCAAAACTTAAGGTTTTTTCAACATCCTAATCACTCGGAAAGCAGGTTGGCATACAAAATAGCTACAGTTTATGTAGAACTCACAAGATTACAAGTTTCTTTACGATTTCTTAAAAAAAAATACTGTATTAATGCAATACGTACAAAATTCGACTTCAGGTATCCAGGCAAGGTTAATCAATTCTGTTCTATTATTACTTTATACTCATTAGTATAGAAATAATGAATGATATATAAATACATAAACTAAACATTCACAACCCCAAACTTATGATTCGTATGTCGCGAGTGTCATCGACAACACACAGACAAGGATACTCAACCAAGAATGGAAATTTAAACTCATAATTCAAACTTCCGCTTCGTTGGAAATCGAAACCGAAACTGTTCGAACGACAGTCTGACATCGGTACGATGACGTACCATCAGCCCTTCAGACACCAGCAGTTAGTCTACCGGTAATTTTTTAAGTCAGTCAAATCAGTAGGATTTTTTTTTTCTTTAAAATTGAATGAGTGTTATGAAAAGTGTAAGTCATGTTTGCATAAATCCTTTCCTACGATGGAAGAAAATTCATGATATTAATTTGTTCCGTCAGAGGGTTCGTAACAATGCTTAGAACTGCTTTGGTAATTAGGGCAGAACGGCTTATTTCCAGTTTCCAATGGGCATCGTAAAATACTGACGCAAATTGGAATTTAATTTTGAGGATGTGAGATTTAAGCAGGATTTTTTGTTACTTAAACAATTACCTACCTATCTAATTTTATGCAGACTTTAGACTTTAATTGTATCTTTACAGTGTAGCTTGTTGTCCTGCCAAAGTATTTAATTAATTAGTTACATTTATATGTAACATTATTTACTATTGTTCAATATAAAAAGAATTATCTACAATATCGTAATTGTAGGGGATTTAAACAAATTAAACGCGTCGTTGTCGCAGCGATAGAAAATGGTCGACTGACGGTGCCGGCCACCTACCTTCTTTATTTTAATAAAAGCACAAAATATCAAATTTGTGAAGGTACCGACGTTAGATACAACATTTAAATAAAAATTTAATTATACATATTTGTTACACACTATATACGGTTTTTTTATATAAATATACAGGTTTTATTTTTATTAACTTTAAATAAGGAAATGTTTATATGAAACGTGCGTGTCGCCTACAGCACCTAAAGAGCTTTGATATGTCTTTATATTCAAGCCTAACGAGAAAGATATAATTCACTTACGGCTATGACGATATCGTTAATTCATTAATCAAACTTTTTTACAGCCCCTATAATTTGTTTCCAGGCCCTAATTATCGTCAGACAACATTTTTAGCTATTTGCACGTTTTGTTAATCGTTTCTATTGAAGACAATGTATGATTGATAAGTAATTGAAATTGGATTAGATTTTTTTCGATATGATTCATTTTCTCTTAAATGAATCTCAAAACTCAGATTATTATATACAGTAAACGAACAATTATTATTATATTTTGTATGTAATTAATTCGTTACTCCGGAAAGGCTCTAACGATTATGATGAATTTTTGTATAAAGACGTCAAGTCAAATTATTTTATTCTCTTTGAAGGCGGTTTTACTTTTTGTATAACAGTTTTTTATTTCTTTCTTTTTAGTGGTACCATACATTGTGCACGGACCAACATGTTATGAAACAATACAAAAAATATATGTATACACAAGCAATTGCCACAATCATGAGACATTATGCTGTAAATTTTGAAGAGTCCGTTCCGTTGTCTGTCTCCAAAACTAATGATCATGAAAATGGGGCCAATACAGCAGCTTAAATACCGTCTTAAACACCTAATTTTAAAATAAAATGAGATACTCATCAAGGTAATCAAAGTAAATTAAATACACATTATTAGAGATGACTCAAAAACTATTCGTCGCATCTCATTCAAATTTAAATGGGACCACGCGCCACCAACTGCCAGCATCCGAATATAAAAACAATTATCAAAATCAGTACACCCAGTGAAAAGTCAACATGGAACATGAAGATTTCATTACACCATTAAAGAAATACAATCGAATTAAGAACCTCCTGTGTATTTTAAGTCGGTCTAAAATTGGGTACGATCTAGTTCCTTTTCCATTGGGTCAATTTTAAAACGATTTGCTGTTATTAATATTCCCAAGAGTGACCAATATATGGAAGCTATTCTAGAAACTTTCTTTCCCAACCCGTTATCGATTTGTTCAAGCTATATAGCAAGCCCAGCACCATTTCAACGGAATAATTTTGTAAGCCATGCCGTTATCCTTATCCGATTACGGATTTAATTATAGCGCCTTTTATTCAGCATACTAAATAAAACATGAGAAATATATAGGCATATTTATTTTTGTATATACTAAGTCATAATATCGTAAAGAAGTTTACATAGACATTTCACAACAGTACTAGTAGCTATCTCTGCTAGACTACCTTTTAAGCGAAGGATAACAAGGAAGAGTACATTGATGAGCAGTGGTAAGGGTGTAACAGCATGATATGAATTATTTAAGCAATATGTATCGTACAGAGTAAAATGATTATCCCAGCGAAAACGAATAGACCACCAATTGAGTTTTAAATAATAATCTAAAAGGTGGTCATGTTTACGTCGTCCAAATACAAACCGTATTCAACCATTTGGACGTCGTGATCGATTTATATTGTAAGAGAAGAGATTGGACGAGTTGAATTTTTCTTGACATAGGAAAAAGATAAACTGATAAAAAGATAAAAAAGATAGACTGAAGTGATCTTATCTCATCTTCTATCTTATATTATGACCCGGTAACTTAGTTCGTAATCACTCACCTGCAAAGCGAGAGATTTCGATGTAATTCCTAGTAAATAAATTTGTTGTTTTATCATCTTAAATATGGAAAAAACGGGGGAACGTAGAGGTCGGAGGCATTCCGAAGGGTGGACCGAGGCGCGAGGGTGAGGCGCAAAGCTCGTAGCGAAGTTCCGTCGAAATCTCATAGCCGTAGTCACATTATGTATTGGTTAAAGATTAATTTACTTTTTTTAATACTGAACGATTTGTTATTTTCTGAGTACATTATTGATGTACATGATTCGGTTTCGTCCGATTAAAGCAACGCAAGGGAGGTCTCGCCGCGGTCAGCTCTTTAGGAAGGACCCAAGATGGGTTCGAAACTAGTCAGGCGAATCCGAATAAATAATGTGAGTAAAGCCCGTTAAACAAATTTACTTTATTATTGCGACTTCCCAAAAATACCGCGTAGATCTTATTTTTATTTTCTTAAAAAAATAAACAACTTTCAACAACCATAAAACTACACCTGACGCCATCATGTTAACAAAACGCAATTATCGCAGCTTTAATCAAACAGCTATTTGAAGTAGATGGCTTCAACATAGCTTCAGATACCTTGGTGATTCACAGTAAAAATATCTTGTGTAACCAAACGACTAAGTATTCTAAACATTGTCGGCTAAACTTAAGGTAGTGTACAGAATGCTTCAGTATTAAGTAAATTGCCTAATTATTGCGATTGCCGGTAACACCTGCTATAACATTCATGAAAATAAAATTAATAATTTATCTTTTCTGTACTTAATACTTTAGCTACGTAACTTCGGTTAAACGGAGAAATAAGTCTTGACCTTTTCTAGATAGAATATTAATGTTTTTAAAAACACAACGTATTTTATACATCTTTACTATCAATTTCTACGCAACTGTAAAAGGTACTTATATGAAATTTATACCATCCAAAGTCCTCAGCTATAGCCGTTAGAATGACCATCCTCAGTGGGGTACTTGGGACAGTGACGTTTTGACTCG
>DWJN01007100.1:0-10208 GCA_018248895.1 Carystus phorcus | reverse complement strand
TGATACAACCCTATATTATATCATTATGCAAATGATGTACGAACACACGACACACCGTGTAGTCGTATCTCTAATCCTATTAACTATACACTCAGTACACGAACTATGAACGGATTTGTTCTAATCTATCGCGTGCAAACATGTTCACGACTCGTAATTATGACGTAAACATTCTATCTATAAACTACAATTATTATTATTAATAATTTTCTTGTAACTACTGATCTTCGCTTCGTTGAACATATTAAGCAATTCAATTTCAAATTTGTTTCATTACTTGATTGCCTTCAACCCATTACTGGCCCACTACTGAGTACGGGTGTCTCCTCTACACTGTGGAGGTCTAGAGCATACTCCACGACGCTGGTCCATTGCGGATTGGTGGAGGGATTTGGTTGGCCACTAACCCAAGTGTCGGATGTTTTAAACCGCGCGAAGGCTTCCGACATGGCTTGACGACTGCTATGTTCATAGCAACTGGGACCGACGGTCTGTCTTTGTCGTAATTATTATGTGACTCTGTCGATCGCATAGGATCGATCATCTGATTGACCATGATACTTTACCAAACGCGTAGCAAACGTGTAATTAATGTTTAGGTTATCCTTCGCTTTTTTTAAATACCAAAATTAAAATTTCAGAAAATGAGGCGAGGGATGATCATCAGTAAAATTCAAAAAATAAATAAATATATAACCGTTAGGACCATGGACAGCACATATACGTCACTAACCCCCCGGACACTACAGGAATCTATACATTAATATATACAATCAAGACTTTGGACCTCTTTTTACTAAAATTGCGCAGACGGAGTAGTATGAAATTTGGCACATAGTTTATATAGTAGGAGAAGTGCAGAATGCTAATATTTTTATATAATACTAGCTGACCTTTTAAACCTTCCCTGGACTTCCACAAATAATTCAAGCCCAAAATTAGCCAAATCGGTCCAGCCGTTCTAAAGCTTTAGCGAGACTAACGAACAGCAATTCATTTTTATTTATATAGATAATGTTTTTATAATTTAATTGAAGTCACCTTTATCTTTTGTCGTATTGACAAAGCGATCTTTTGTATACAGAGAGGATGCCACATCTTGGTGGCGACGCCGGGCCGCCTCCACGACTTCGTGGAGCGCAATCGCGTGTCGTTCGAGGGCATTCGGTTCGTGGTGCTCGACGAGGCGGACCGCATGCTCGACATGGGCTTCATGCCCTCCGTGCAGAAGATGATGGAGCACCCTACCATGGTGTCCAGCGTATGTATACACTGGTTGACTTTATGGTAGAGGCGGTTGCCAAACTTTACTACTAGGTGGCGCTGCGACGTCAATTGATGTGATATTACATCTCCTTTTACTAAAAACGGTCTTTGATCAGTTTACTTTTCACATAATACGTTTAAATTGTATGTGATTATATTTTATTCAGTCGTAGTATTTCAGAGATTTAATTGGACATTTATTATTGTCAAGTTTATCACGTAACATGTTGGATGTTAAAGATTTACAGATTCAATTTTATTTTTATTACTATCAAGTTAAATATTAATGAGTTTCATAAAATCAAATACAACACTTATTACAGGCATGGGAAAGGCCTAATTGTGTAGAAGTATGCAAGAGAAAGTAAATTTTATTTAAAACAATCATTATTTTGCACGATTCTCATAGGACCAGAGACAAACTCTCATGTTCTCCGCTACATTCCCGGAGGACATCCAGCACCTGGCTGGCAAGTTCCTCAACAATTACTTGTTCGTGGCCGTGGGCATCGTCGGCGGCGCCAGCACCGACGTCGAACAGATCTTCCATCAAGTCAGCAAATACGAGAAACGGCAAAAACTTACTGAACTTGTTGAAGAGAATGGTAAGGCTTATGATGCATAATTAAAGTAGTAAGTAGAAACCTTCGTTTGGTCTCGGTATATGTCGCAATACGTTCGAAATGTGCTTTCAATACGCCAATAAAAGTGTTTTGACTCTTATATGCTAATAACGAATCGTACTTACATAAAGTTTGGATCATAGTATGTTTTGCTACGGTTGAGTTTTTAATAACAACTACCATTTATCGAGATAATTAATCAATTGTGAATTGGTTAGTGGTAGTTGGATAGTGGTGTGTAACCCAAAGTTGAAAATAGAAAACGTCGTTGTGAAATAAAAAAAGCACATGCTAGGATTCTGTTTTGATCGTTTTATTATGTTGTATACGAGAAGTTACTGATATCGTTTACAGAGGGCAAACGCATCCTGGTGTTTGTGGAGACGAAACGCAACGCCGACTTCATTGCGGCGATGCTGTCCGAGCAGCAGAAGTTGACGTCGTCCATCCACGGGGACCGCATGCAGCGCGAGCGCGAGGAGGCGCTGCACAACTTCAAGAGCGGGCGACACTACATACTGGTGGCCACCGCCGTCGCCGCCCGCGGACTCGGTATGTCACGGTTTTTAGTTCGATTCAATTCAAATAAAGATATTTGCTTCGTGTGGGTACATCGATAAATCATATCGTTCATATTATTGAAAATGGCAATAAGTCCGCCGCGCTCCACCTTTTATACATGCATACGCATACCTAGAGTTTTCTGACAATCTGTCTTTATCTGTTTTGCGTTGCGTCTTCAGTTCCTGTTAGTAGCTAGCGCTTAAACTGTTGCGCCATGTCACCTCTTCTTCCTTGCGTCGATGCGCATAACAATATGTTTACATCACGCGCGTTGTGTCAGAATAAGATCGCTTAAATTTTTGCGTAAATAACCGTTGACACAAAGCACGCAAAAGAAACTCCCAAAAAAGAATTTATTCCCGTTTTTGTAACATTACCATAAAAAATAATACGTTTTACTTGTTGTTGCAGATATCAAGAACGTCGACATAGTGGTGAACTATGACTTGCCCAAGAGTATAGATGAGTACGTGCACAGAATCGGACGGACTGGACGTGTCGGGAACCGCGGGAAAGCTGTTTCTTTCTACGATGCAGATTCGGTAAGGAGTTTGCAACGATTATTAACATTTCTTATATGGTTTATTTATATAAACGTTATCGATTACAATAAAAGTTTACGCTACAATTAGCGAGCACTATATAATGCATTCTCTACCACCTAATTATTCTGAGCATGTTTTTGTAAGTACCTTTTGGATATAGCATAAGACATTTTGTGTGATCTTTGTGTTCCAATTCTGTTCCAATCCATTTAGTTTCCGTTCTCAGAATATATTGTGACAAATATAGAAATACTTTGTTAAGAACTAAAAGAAATGCACATTCTTGTGTTGTTTCGACAATATTTTTACTCCTATTGGCAATTTATACACTTGAGCCTTGATTTAAGTTTATGTAATTTTTCAAGGACAATGACCTTGTGGCGGACTTGGCGAAAATCCTGAAACAAGCGGATCAACCAGTGCCCGATTTCATGAAGGGAACTGGCACCGCTACATATAAGGGCAATAAATACGGTGGAAGTGATATTAGGGTCAGTATACAATTTTCTTACAAGCTTTTATATTAATGTGCCTATTCGTTCATCAATATTTTGATAAGCCTTTCAGAAAGTAGCGGTAAATAATATGTATATTGTGAACGAATATAAAAAATTTCAAAAGGAAACTCAAAAATCAGTCAGTTATAAATAAAAAAATAATAATGTACAATGAAAAGACTTGATCATTTTTAATACATTGATATAATTATGTACATAAATTTACACTTAATGAAATGACAAATAGTAATATAATTTTTTAATAAAATCATTTACTTGATGCAGCGATTTTCTGCTATGGTTGGACATTATTTAAGTTATGCGTTGTCTGTCAGTCACCATTAACATTTTATGTTAATAAAGAGTGGAGTAAAACTTATTAATAGCTTCACTCCTATACATTAATTAAGTTGTCAAATTTATTTGGTACATATTATAAATCTGTTGTTTGCCCATGCAAACAAAAATTTGGAGAAAGGTAACACATGCATATAACCTTTTGTTAACTAGCTGCCATGTCTTCTTTCATGTCTTAATGCAAGCATTTTCATAATCCATTCATCCATTTGGTTTAAGGCTTAATAAATGTTTAACAACAATATAACATTTTAAGAGATGTTTGATATATGTTCTAATTACAGCTTACATTTATTTACCTATGTATGTATACAGATTACAAATTATTAAACACTGTTACTTTGTCAAACAGTCATGGCTTCAACACGAGAAATAAATTGTTTCCATTACAATATATACCCACACCAAAATATGCTTATTTTTTGTCAGAAACTGAACTGCCATATGGATTTTCATCTCACAAGAGACGAGACTAAATCCAGGGATTTAAATGGAATAATCGGAAGCAAAACTCACAATGCAGTTTGACTTGTAACTTAATTCATAGAGATCAAAAAGATTGCTGAGAGTACATTCCATTTTGCATGATGTTCATGAATAACTTAAGATGATGTTGTAGCAATAGTTTTAATTCCTTCATTTTGTTGTGATTTTATTAAATTGTGTTGATGTTTGTTTTGTTTATTTTTCAGAATTTTAACAATGCTAACCCTGCTGTACAGGGCGAGGAACCCGACGAGGAGTGGTAGACATCCTCTTGAGAGACTTCTTGATAATAACCCGTAAGGGACAACTATACAAGTACAATGACTATTTTTTTTGTTGATTGAAATTCGTGCAACTAGTGGTGCGTGTACAAAATACAATTGGTGCTTGCGTGACAGTTGTTTGAAGTGACTCAGTGTGGAATGATTTCTGATTAAAATGTGTGTTTTCTCAATTAATGTTATACCTGACCTCGTACAAGACTGTGTTTTAATGTGACAAGTATTGTATTATTAAGTGGAAAGTAAATTTAAATTCAGCGCTTATAAGTCATAATGCACCAATAAATGTATTTGCACTAAACATTTGTTCCGCAACTTACATACATCATTTAGTTGTACTTAATGTGTTTGTATTTTTTAAGAATCGTTTTTTCTTTTTTTTTAATGTTAATAGGATATTAGGTTTCTTTTTCAATTGATTTTTCTTTTATTTTGTTTGGAATGTATCACTAATAGCCAGCCAGTCAACGAGTTGTATGTTGTCATGATATAATATAAATATCTGTGATGTGTATTAATAAAGTTGCTCACTTTAAATTTTATTATAGTTACATTAGTTTATCAGTTATATGTAAATTTTATTTTCAAGTATCTCGCATTTGTTGTCATTTCGCATTTTTTATATGCATTATTGAGGCAATTCTGGTATAAGAATCTTACTACTTTAGGTACATACAAACATACAAGTCTCTTTCTATGCAAATAAGACTAAATTAGGGTCCCCTGATGTTTACACTTATATGGAAAAGCTGTACAATGCAATTACATACAGGCTTCTTCAGACAGAATACAAAAAATGTTGCATACTACATGTTAATGATAAGATAATATCACAGCTTTCGAAGATAAAATGAATCAAAATTGGTACATCCAGTAATATAGACTAAAAAAGCTTAATTAAACGTTCCTCCTTTTTTGAAGTACAAATTATACTTGAAATTGCCCTAATGCACATTACATTTTTAGTGAATATAGAATCTCATTGCGCACTTATTGTTATAATTTCAGGACTTATTTGTGTAAGATTTTTGAGTATCGTTTATGTTTAAAGGTATATGTATAATAATAAAAGAAAAATACTTCATTATATAAAATAAGTGTATAAAAGTAACATACATACCTGGTTAAAGCAGGCTCTGAAAATTAATATTCTGTACAAATGACCATACCTACTAACAATATAGATTTTATATTGACATAGCCTGTGATGATTATTATAAGTAGAATAGGTGATGCGTTATGCATTTTTACAATATCGCCATAAGTGAGAGTGAATTCTTTCGTTCAGTATTGAGTTATGACAAATAGGTTTATACTAAAGTATGTTATATTTGTTTTATACTATTTTAACGTTATAGGATGTTGGCAGGAATTTCATTTTTTTTTAACATTGAACACTGAGCATGTCATATAAAGGCGTGTGACAATTTTGGTTGGTGTTAATTGAACAATGTTTATCTTAAAAAACTAAAGAACTAAATCTCTGCGAGATCAAATATTACATTTAATGTCTTAAATATTTTGTTATTCCAATGTAAAACAGAATAAGCAATTGATTTTGTTGATGTTTTTATAACTTAAAAGTTGAGAACAAAGTTCGTTTAGCATGAAAATTTAAATATTTGTTTTGTACACTGTCAGATTTCAAAGACTTCTGAAAATTATATATATTTTTATATATTCGTAACGACTCCAGGGTATGCTTAAAGTAGGCTGGCTTGGCGGGCGACTTGTCTCAGGCAAGACTTGTACCGTTTTTGGAAATGTCATATAATATTGATGTCGAATGTTCTACCATAATATTTGACATTGTCGTAATTAATTTTTATAGTGTAAGATGCTTGTTTGCGATTGCAAAAGACTACATTATGAATAAAATATTTCACCATTATTAAAGTCGTTTTAATTACCATCTCGTTACTCGGTTTTTGGATTTGAGCGTTCTGTCTGTTCTGTAGTAACCCTGCTCAATGGATGGAGATCCGTTAATCCGTTTAGATTCCAGTATAAGATTGTCAGATGTCTTGCAGATAAATTATTATTCTCCATTCTTGGTTTTTTATCAGTTTTCCGTAATACTGTGTGCGGTAATGAGACTATTATTTTATGCTGTGATAGTCTCATTGATAAAATTTTACATATAAAAAATTCTTACACGTGATTTTCATTCTTAATTCAAAAACATGTTTCAATTCCCAAATGTCCATTCATATTGTGTTATATGTATTTACGTTTCTGAAATAATTACATGAGATTAGACATTGTTTTAGTTAGGTAACTAAATTAAAATGGTACTGGTAATATTGCAAAGGTCAGCTAGGTATAGAATCAACGACGCTGATATTCTTATATACTAGGATCACACTGGAAAATATTATCGCCTAGTAAGAAATTTGTCGATATAAAATTATTGAAATTTTTGAATTAAAAGCTAGGAAGCTATAGTATACCATATCATTGGATTCATAATGACATGTGGCCAGCAATTTAATAAATGGGAATTATCATTAAAAAAATATTTTCCCAGAAAAAAAATTACGAGATAAAGTTTAAATTAATTATGTTTTTATTAACAAATTTATTTATTATGTCTTCCAAACAATTCATGGCTCTGACGCTAGCAAAGTAAAATATAATGTCACATCACAACAAAAGATTTACGCGACCGTTTTTAGAATTATCAAATCCGTACCGGGCGTGAATAAGTTGATGTGTCGACCTGCATATACATTTTTTTAAAGCTTAATAAGCATTAGGATTGTTTAATTTATAGTGATCTGAAAACTCAAAGTAAATGAATACCGAGAATTTAACAATGAATCTTAAATGACTGCCCCGAAAAAGTGCATTCTCGATTCGTAAAGTTATTCACGCCTGATATGGAAATTGATCTATTGAGTTTTACATAGTTATAGTTCCGTAATATTAAAATTGACTTACGTTCAGCAAGAGCTTCGTAACTTGCCGAGTCTCGTCTAGAAGCGTAGTATTTAACGAATCTGAAAACAGTAATAAATACAGAAACGTTCATAACTCTCAAATATAGGCTTGATTGTAGTCCGTCTATGCAAGAGAACAGCGTTCGAGTTAATAGGTTGTTTTGTAAAATTAGAGGTACGTAGACAAATACCAAAAATGAACGAAATTCTTTTACTATCCTGTATTTATAGATACTCTTAAGAGATCGCGGCTTTAACGGAATGTCGTCCTTTGCATACGATTAAAAAATATTAGTATTAATAAACATTTTGGCCAATTTTCATTTAGTCAATGTACAATGTGTAAAACCCCACGAAGGTTGAAGTGAAATAAAAGGACATCTATCCATGACTTACTTCCTCTACTCCACTAATATAACACCCTGCTTAACAATGGACAAAGCTACCACAAATATACTACGTGACGTGGATCTTGACGTGACGTGAAAAAGGTAAGAACTTAAATATATAACATTTCAAACAATCATTACTTACCCTAACAGTATCACACATATAACAGTTAATGCGCCATTAATTAATAGGAATGCCCCTGGGAAAATGCTTATGGTTAACGTGTATACTGTGTTGAAGGTAACCGGCGCGATTAATGGTATAATGCCTTCCATAGCGCACATCATGGCGAACACTTTGGCAATGTCTTGCACGGGTAAACTCTTCGACAAATACGACCTGACTAGAGGCGAAGAGAGTCCTTTGAATACCGACACTGAGACCGCTGAAAATAATAGCATTTATTTTAGAACTGATATTAGTATTATTTATGTATGTTATAGAAACTATTTTCAATCCTTACAAAAAGTATTTATAAACGACAACCCACGAATTAAGTAGGTACATGCGTAATTAAAAGATGCCTACGTAAATATTGAGGAAAAGGGTAAAATTTTTCTGACGCTAACTGCATAAAGCGTTACCTACAACGTAAGATTAGAAACATTATAGGTATAGATTACTATACCTATGGTACCATACCAGGTACGTAATAGCCTATTAGGTACCTATGTCGTTTTCTGAGTTCACCAAATAATGGTCCTTTATCACTGAACAGGCCTAGAGCATACTCCACCACGCTGCTCTAGCTCGGCATCTTTTATGTCTAAGAAAATACTATATTCGTGTCGGTAGGTACTTATGGAGTAGGTACCTACTCCCCGTCATTTTATATCGATTATTATGGGTCGTAGCCTTGGAGTCATATGCCCACGCTTTCCTCCATCTAGCTAGATTTTCTAGATGTTTGCCAAGAGTTAATTAAGCTTGGGTAGCAGCCTATAACAATACGATATAAATACAAACCTAAATACATTTGCCATGATGTAAACGCAAATGCTTTAATAAAGGATTCGGCAGCAGCCGTAGACACCGCAAATATTGCAAATATCAGATCTCTGACACCCATTACTTTTTGCACCACGAAGATACCAATGAATCCACCAACAAAACCTATAGCCGTTGCCACTGCGGAGAACTTGTTGTAATCCGAGAGCGCCCAGTGTAACTTTTCTCTAGTGTACATATATTCTAGAATAGATACACCATAAAATGCAAATACTGATATCATTCTAGTTACAGTGAGAAGAATGATCTGCGCCCTTCCATTATTTAATCGTTGTTTAAAACATTCACGGGCCATTTCTTTGACAAGTGAAATATCGAACAGTTGAGAAAATCCACCCTGGAAGTAAATAATTATATATTTTATTTATAACTGCATATAAAGTTAAGAACTTCTATTACTAAATAGAGAACTGATTTAATAAAATATCATTTTAAATCCTTTAATGTTGGAAAAGGCACACAAGTGTAATTACATCATATAAACAACTGCTTCCCCAATAGTCTATATACTGTTAGCTTTTATAAACGATTGCGTAAGGTGCTGACAAAAGCGGATTTCTACTTTAATTGCTTGTTCAACGTCAAAGATATTTGAGTTTAGCATAACCTACCTGTAAGGCCCCTGTTAACGATTCGGGAATAAATAAACATGCGTAAGAATAAGCCAATACATGCAGCGTAGAGCCAATAAGAAGAAGATATACATTTCCGATATTTAAAATTAAATCTTTTGCTAACAGCGATCCTATAACCATTCCTGCAGAAACAGTAGCGTCTACTAAGGTCATCCTGAAAATAATTATGTGAAGTTAATTGAGAAGGCTCGTGATAATTTAAATCACGCCACGAAAATAAAAAGCAAGGTAAAGCCAATTATTGATCAACAGAAACATTCCTTTTTGCGAACATCGAAGTTGAATCCCAAGCCAAGGATTTCAAATTCTAAAAGTGCACGCGATGTAATATTCACAGAAAAATAAACATAATTTATTCTCTGGAGAGAAAACAACACATAAACACTTGAATTAAGGTACCCGGGTCGAATATGGCCACCTTAAGGTTTCACACGTTGTATCTTTCAGTTTTGTGAATTTAAAGGATAGAAGGTGACTAAATACAAGATTTACCTTGTCCAGCTTTAATAATTTAAAGGCAGAATTTCAAAAATACTGCAGCTTAACCGAATTTGATCATTTTTTTATTTATTTCTAAAATGGCCATATTTACATACAGGGTGGTTAATATGCCCTTA
>DWJN01007099.1:0-10208 GCA_018248895.1 Carystus phorcus | reverse complement strand
CAATAGGAGCAGAGCAGTGAAGGGAAATGCTCACCACCACTTCCACGCGGACGGAGTTGCGGGCGGCCACTAGTTATAATTATAGTAGGTAACTACTTAACTTTTTCATTTAGCATTGCGCAAAAAACCTTTGATCAAGTTTTAGCTCATTGAATATCGCAAGCTGAAGGCGACTTTGTAACTTAGTAATTATATCCATTTAAAGAACGCCATGTTCATTTTAGTAGTCCCGGTTTTTTTTTTAATATTTTTATTTCAATTGCTTTATACGATTTTTAAAGTAAATAAAAAATGTTTTTCTACCACCACATACAAACTATCTATCAGTATGTTATACCCTCGGAGGTTAAATGTTTCAAAATTCTTTCTTATTGTTTAGCAACACCATAAGGATACACTTTTCCTCTCTATAATAGTTGTTTAGATATGATGATTTATTTCGAACTACTAAACATCACGATAAATATTAATTCAGTAAAATAAATATTAATTATCTGATCTGACTCAAGTCACGCAGGTTACAAACTTTGAAGAATTAAAAAAAAATGGGCTATCGCTTCCTGCTCCACATCATTAAGTATGTGTGTTATTCGTTCGATTATATTGAAGTATTCATATCATTATATCATTAGTACAGTGTCAATTTTCGTATGTAGTTGTAGTCATTTATGTTTCCTCTATATTATATATTTAATGTATCTTCGGAATTATCGTGATTGCGTATATATATGTATATATTGTACCCTACTTACGGAATATTTTGACACATATTTTTTTCAGTATTAAGCAATAAAAAAGTTCATAAAGGTCTATGTACGTACGTATGGCTATACAGATACGGCAATCATATTGGACAAACAACACAATTTGTAAGTACATGTTTCATTTACTAATTGAATTATCTAATGATCTTTTTAAGAGTTAATGTAAATAAGACAAGAAGGTTACTAGGCATAAATAAAACAATTATTGTTCCACACATAATAATTTAAAACTCTTTAATCTTTGTTCATAACAAAACATACAACAATCTATCATATTATACTTTCGCAAGCTAGTGACGTAACATTCTTGCATGTACATTTGCGGGTACGACGAAAAAACAATTGAAATTCTACGACACTGTATCTAAGGGAACATTTATTTTATATCATTCACAATCATAATTCAAGTACACCAACATTTAGATGAAAAAATGTATATATCATCTAATTATTATTCATTATATAAAGATATATTTTAGCGTTACAAATAGGTGTTACACAATATCTACTTTAAGTTTAAGGGACTTTGCATATTAAAGAAATAAAACTGCTAAGTAAAAGAAATGTATGCCAATAGATTGCAGCAATATAATCCAAAATATATATTTTAATATTCAATCCAAAAGGTTTCCATTGTATAGCCTAATTATAGTTAATTGACTTTAAGAATGGTCTTGATAGATTTTTGAAAGTACCCAAAATATTGTTATAGGTATAAATGTTTACTTATATTTAATTAGAAGCTCAACGATATGGTTCAGATTTTGTTGGATATGGAAACGGACATAGCCGCCTTGTCCCTGCAGGGGCACCCAGCCATATTATTATATTGGCCTCCTATTTTATTCGATTATAAAATCGCGTAGTCATACAGTTATATTTCTTAAACTGTGTACAAATTCAGCTGAAAATAAAAATAATTATCGTTTATTTAACTATGTAAATTATTATAACAGCGTTTTTTTATATTTTCTTTGAATTTCGTTATTTTTTCACTTAGGTTAATGTTGGAATTTAATGACCTCCATAGAATTGGAGCTTCGACGACCTTTCATGCCCCCAGGGTAAAGACGGAATTGTGAACCGAAAATGTTTGTATTGTATTGCGGTATATTAACACATTCAGCGATATTTTAGTTCAGAAGACACTAAATTATTAAAAAGCTAAAGGACGAGACATTTATATAAAAGGTTTACATATATGTATATATAATCTAAGACAATACATTTACTTATAATAGCAATATTTCTTCCTTCCTTCAAAATCTGTTATGGTCTTAAAATACAACATTGCAAAACGCTTTTGTAGCATCGTCTTGCTTTATTTGGCCTTTATAACTTTACATTTTCACTACCCTTTCATTTCCTTTCCTACTGTCTTTTACACACTTATCTAATATGTATATACTTATTTTTCAAAAAAGTATTTACCAATAACGCGAATGCTTAAAGCAAAAAGATCACAAACAGAGAGACGAAACAAATATTTTCGTGTAGTCAATTAGTTGACACTAAATTCGTTAGCCTTTGACATAGCTCATCGATTTTTATACAAAGTCGAGTAATATTATTTATTATATACATGAAGAAATAACTCATTAAACCATTGATAAATGAATTATCTTTAAGATTTACTCGAGAGATATGATGCTTCTTTATATTTTTAAAATAATGAATTACTTAGGTACCACTTTTCTCCAAAAACAACGATGCAATGTATAAAAAGAAAACTACAATAAAATTGTAAACGAAAAAATAAATTACAATGAAAAGATAACGGGCCTATTGACATAGATGCGTGTTTGGATTTGTATGCCAAGTATTGGACGTCTTAGTTCCTAAAATATGCGCGATTAAAGTATGCGCTTGAAAACACCAAATGTGTACTAGCCGTTAGTCTACCATTATATTTTTATTAATATTTCTTTCTATTTCATTGACCATCCGATCAAGACAATGGTCAAAAGTTAATGCGGGTATCAATTTGAATGGATTTATAGATATGTTTCGTAAAGAGTATCATCAGTAGGCAAAATAAGAATATCAAATCATATTTTATAATATTTGTGTATTGTATTCTCATGTAGGAAATCATTAGAAAATATATAAAAAATATAGTATTCTTGAAAAATAATCTCGAGTTAAACTCAAGAACATTAATAAATAAATTATACACATACATATGTAGGTATAGTCTCTTTCACTTATGAAACTAAATATAAAAATGATTAATTTCCAGAATTTATATTAAGTTTTTATAATGCAATGTAAATGTATACCTTTATTAATTTTATATTGGAACATTTATTAATTCATTATAAAAGGCAGTAGTCGATTGCATAGCCGTGACTGTTATTATGTATAAATAAAAAAATACAATTTATTTTTATATAAAAGTGTTCAGAATGTTACGATCATTCGTTAAATTGTCAACTTCTTACAAGTTTTAGTTTCACCAAACACATTAAAGCTATACTGAAAATTGTTACGTTGTAAGCACATCTCTTAATAATATTTATCATAAATATTTTTATTTGATATCTGAAAACACCAATTAAATATATGAAAGTACCTATTACTAATAAATAAATTCAGCTACTAAAATACATAACCACATTTCTTATACAGACATCAATATATATTTTTTTCTTCAATTTTCAAACAATTTCTTGAATATATTATAATTATATGTACTACAATGTAATATGTGTAATAGCTGTAAACATCAATAAATTGTCGTAGTCTACCATATAATCCAATAGTATACACAGTGAAAATTTTCACGTACAATTACAAAATATTCAATACGTAGTCATACAATATTCAGCTAACAATAAAAATCAGTCGTTTAAGACTAGACATAGAGACATTATCATATTATTACACCTATTTAATGGGTCGTTGGAGAACATGAAGCTCATTTCAATAGGAAATAGGACAAGCTTTAAGGTTCTGCCATGAATATACACATAATTATACAAAAATAGTTGATGTGACGGAAGGTGCTGTTTAAATATCTTACGCCATTTTGGCGAAAATGAATATGGAGGGCCCGGACCAGTCTTTACAATAACAAAAGTTCTGTATTAAGTGTAAAAAGGTAATCTTGATATAGGATATGATTTTAGATATGCATTTAGTGAGGAGTACGGTGTTGAAAAGAGATACATTTTCATAGTAAACAGGAAACAAATAACTTCATAGATATTTGAGGAATAATAAAGATATTCAATTGTAAATGATGAGCAAATTGCAATGTGTGTATACGGTATACTATTCAATAATGTTAAATGTCGTTAGCATGATATTTACGCGAGCATACAAACAGTATAGAAAGTAGATACACATATACAAATGATAACATCAAGTCTTAAAATATTTGGTCGGGAGTTTCTACTAGAATCTACAACTAGGGACATAAGCTCCGAAGGTGTACGCTATACACATGAATACAACATTTTCGGAAAGATTACACAATATTCTCTCATGAATAATAGTACGAATTACACAGTCTTCAAATATAATTTACATTAATACTGATGTTTAATTACATCTTAACATACAAAACTTAAAACGGAACATCTTTTGTTAATTAAAATCTCGACTTAAAAAATATTGTTTTTTTTTTCTTCAATATATTATTCTTTTAATATTGTCGACATTTATAGGTAATGGACGTTGTGCGTAAATAGAATCAAAGCTACAGAAAGAAAATACTTGGAAAATATTTTTATACAATCGTCTCATAACATTTATAGACTTATTGTTCAGCAAAACGCAGTTTTTGTTTCTTGACGAAATCCATTGCAAGCTTATCGGTGGTGCGCGACTCCAATATTTGTAAGATAGGGTGACCTGGAAAGAATTTTCTTATTAAATCGATTAGGTCTCAAAACCAGATTAACGGATTTCTTTTGCCATAGTAAAATAAATTTAAAGAAAAGTCAACATATACATACATATGTATAACAACACGTTCGTTCTGATTCTGCTTATTTAAGTGCAATGCACAATATTTTTTGTTTTTCGATCTGGTAAACATACTACTATATCAGAAGGTTTTTAGAACCGTGAACAGGCCACATATACTTAGTTGCCCATGAGAGAATAAAATCAACACTTTCGACTTGTGTCCGATCGATATAATTTTGGTAGCAAAACTTTTTTTAGAGAATTCTGAACAAAGTTGACAAAGACATCAGCGGTCTATCACCTATTATTTCAGAATTTTTACATCTTAATAATTTTATTCAATAACCCCAGATACTCAATGTTTATTTTAATAATGTATTGAACACAAAGATATTCGAAACACTAAAAATTTAAAGATTGCCAAGAGTAATTAATAAAAGCTCTGTAGATATTGGCTTCTAAAGTTTTGGTGGTAGCTTCTAGCGGTTAACCAGTTTTCAACTGCACAATTATAAATATATAAAAGCTTTCCTCAACACTTGTTAACTGTTTTTGTTAACTTCAAGTAGGTAATGAAAACACCACTTTATAATAGAAATGGTATTTTTTATCATTTAATTAATGTATAGTATTTAAATGAAATCTAAATTCATATTTACACCCTGTGCTAAGATTCTTTGTAATGTGAGTTGCTAGAATTAGGATATCGCACACACCAACAAGCCACCCAACATATGAATATCCATAAATGTTTGCCTTGTAAATAGTCATATCGCTCAGACTCAATATTGACTACTCAGTGTTCATCACTCTAGGTCTAATAGATGAAAACACTGGTTCATACTCACCGCGATCGTGTAGCTGCATGAGTGGCAGCTCAATGGGCCGCAGCGGGTCGGGCGGCGCGTGGCTGTTGACGCCGGGCACGCGTGCGAGCGAGACAAACGCTTCGCCCGCGAAGTCATCCGCCGTCAGCACGTCGCGGTCCCATACAGACAGCGCCAACGTCGCTTGCGGCGACCGACACGCATCAAGCGATACCGCGAATTCGAAACATTCATCCCATACTGGGTTCAGGGTTTTCTGTATACAGCGAAAATACACACAAACTTGTTATTTTAGATCTTAATGAAATTAAAAATAAATATCTGATGAAATAAAATGATTTTAAGCTTGTAACTGCGATAATTATTTATTTAAACTCGATTAACAAAAAACTGATGCACTTAAAAATTATATGACACGTAGAAGAGCAAAAGAAAAATTATCTTGACGCGCAACTGTCAGCCAGTGTGCCATTGCTATTACAACCGCACTAGGCGCTGTCTGCGTTTCTCTCAACATTCTCTCCTGAACGCAGACCCATCGCTTTCCTGAAAGCTTCATGTTTTGGTCTATGCAGTCCTTTGGTCAAAATGTCAGCAGTCATATCTTGACTCCGTTGGTATTTTACTAGGACTTGTTTGGCAGCAATCCTTTCTCTGACAAAGTGATAGCGAACATCAATGTGTTTGCTGCGTGGATGATAACTTTCATTTCCTGAAATGCGAATGGCACTTTGATTATCACAGTGAACAACAATAGGATTAGCTGATAATTCAGGCCAAAAGTCTTCATCTAATTGTTTTAGCCAAATCGCTTCTTGCACAGCAGTGGCCAGAGACATATATTCGGCCTCTGTGCTTGATAGGGCTATAGTTGGTTGTTTTTTGGAGCACCAACTTATTGCAGCACCCTGAAAAATAAAAATATATCCAGTGCAGGATCTACGGTCTTCAGAATGACTGGCCCAATCAGCATCGCAGAAGCCTGTGATGTTGCCTTCTAAGTTTCCAGTATATGTCAATTTATAATCAATGGTAGCTTTTAAATATCTAAAGATTCTCTTCAGTGTAGCCCAGTGCTCTGCAGTGGGTTGACCATTGTAGCGACTTAATGAATTTACAATATATGTTATGTCAGGTCTTGTCCCTTGTGACAAATATAATAAACACCCAATAGCTTCTTGATAAGGTATGTTTCTCAATATTTCTTGCTCACTTTCGGCTCTCTTTAATTGATTGTTTGGATCACATGGAGTCCAGACTGGCTTGCAATTGTCCATACCAAAACGAGTAAGTATCTTTTTAATATACATTGATTGATCCAGTGATATTTTATTTTGATCTCCATGTGTTATTCTAAATCCAATACAGTGTTTTGCTTTTCCCATCTCTTTCATTCTGAAGTTATCTTTCAGCCTTTTCTTTGTTTCTTCGCCAGATTCAGAATTATTGTAAAATAAGAGTAGATCATCAACATAAACAGAGATAAATAAAATGTCATTTTTGCTCAATATACGAAAGTAAATACAAGGATCAAGTTTTGATCGTTTCATGCCTATATCTAACAAAACGGAATTCAACTTTTTGTTCCATTGTCTACTAGCTTGCTTGAGACCATATATAGCTTTATTTAAATGGCATACTTTCTCTCCTTGAGCAAAAGTGGGTGGTTGAGACATGTAAATATCTTCATCAACATCTCCTTGCAGAAATGCTGTAATGGCATCCATTTGTTGAATTTCTAGATTGTATTTTGCAGCTATACCTATGAGATATCTAATCGACGTGTATCGTACAACTGGTGCGTATATCTCATTATAATCTATTCCTTTTTTTTGCTTGTAACCCTTTATTACCAGTCTGGCCTTATAACGAGTGATTTCTCCGGTATGATCATGTTTTCGTTTGAATATCCATTTGCATGGAATAACCTTCTTCCCATCCGGTAAATCTGCTAAAGACCAAGTATTATTGTGAATGAGAGATTCATACTCTTCTTTCATTGCCTGTTTCCATTCATCGGATTCATTACTTTCAAGAGCTTCTTCTAAGCTCTGGGGATCATTATTAAGAAGGCTTGATGTGGACTCAACATTCATGCAAATGTATAAGGATGAACTCCCATTATTTGTTTGCAATTTTCTTTGCTGACGGGTTTTAATAACTGTTTCATTTGCAGGTGGTATATCAACACTCTGACTTGGTAAGTATGTAACATCTAGTGGATCATCATAATCTGCGTTACTTGAGGTATCTGTGATACTGTTACTCAGATTGTTTAGGGAAGACTGCTCTTCCTCACCTGCATTTTCATCATCTTGTGTAATTGATTCAGATTTTTGTTTGTTTAATGGTAAGTATATTTGTGTTAATTTTTGCATTTCGTTTACTTCTTGATTAATATTATTTATTTTTGTTTCAGGTGCTGAAAAAGAAGATGATTCTACTATTTTGCTTTTAATGTTTTCTTCCAGAAAATGTACATCCCGACTGATCACTGCTTTATTATTTTTTGGTTCTATAAAACGGTAGCCTTTTGTGCATTCACTGTACCCAACAAAGATTAGCTGACGAGATTTTACATCTAATTTTTGGCGCTTTTCTTTGGGTATGTGCACCATAGCAGGACAACCAAATATTTTCATATTGCTCAAGTCTGGCCTTTGACCAGTCCATACTTCATGAGGTGTAATGTCTGACAAAGCATGTGTGGGCGAGCGATTAATTATGTATGCAGCAGTTGTTACTGCTTCAGCCCAAAAATTCTTTGGTAAATCAGCATTAAGCATCATGCATTTTGCTCGTTCAACCAATGTCCGGTTCATTCTTTCGCTCAGACCGTTTTGTTGTGGCGTGTACGGATTGGAGGTCTGATGCAATATTCCATTATTCTTTAAATAGTTAGTAAAATTTTTATTAACATACTCCAATCCATTATCGCTGCGTAAAATTTTGATCTTTTTATTTAACTCATTTTCTACTCGGTTTTTGAATTCAATAAATTTTTCAAACACTTCTGTTTTTCTTTTAATTATGTATACATAGACTTTTCTTGAGAAATCATCAATAAAGGTTGTAAAATACCTGGCACCGCCAATCGAAGCAACTTGTATCGGGCCACATACGTCTGAGTGGACTAGCTCTAGCAATCCATTTGCCCTGGAGCCATTGTGTGGAAATGATTGCCTTGTTTGCTTACCCTCTAGGCAGCTTATACATACATACTTTTCTTTCTGTGATGATAGTTGTACACCAGTTGTGCAGTTAGGTAACTTGTGAACATCATTATAGTTTAGATGGCCCAAACGTTGATGCCATAGATGTATATTTGACTCTGCTTTTGCTGACATAGCGAATATTTTACTGTAATTAATGTTCAGTCTATATGTATCATTTATAAGATCTGCTGTGGCTACCTTTTGCTTAGTTGAATTATATACTGAGCAGCCAGTTTTATCAAATTCCACTTTACAACCGGATTTTATTATTTTACTTACTGATAGTAAATTTGTGGATAACTTTGGCACATATAAAACATTCTTCACTAATATTTCACTGCTGCTCCCATCTTTATTAGGTATGTGCAGTATCACATCACCACAGCTTTCGACATGTAAAGTTTTATTATTTGCAATTTTGATTGTAGATGTCGGTGGTATTGTTTCATTCTCTAATAATTCTTTATGCATTGTCATATGCATTGAAGCACCTGAGTCTACATACCAATTTATACAATCATTCAGTTGCATGGCCGAGAAAGCTGCCACAAAACCTTTTTTATTTTCTTTACTTTGCAATTTGTTTTTTAGAAACCAACAATTTTTGCCTAGGTGTCCATATTTATTACAATTGAAACATCTTGGACCTTTTGACTTTGACTGATGCTGAGTGTTTTTGAATTTAGCTTGAGTATTTTTGTTACTTGTGTACAGAGCTGAATTACTTGGTGTAGCTTTTATTTCTTGCAAAAGTTTCGTTTTAATTAGATCTGCACTTATTTTTACTCCTGAGCTTTCAATACCCATGATCATAGGTTTGTATTCATCGGGTAAACCTGCCAGCATCAAGGTCCCGAGCCATTCATCATCAACACTGAATCCTATGTTTCTGAGCTTATGAGCTGAGCTCATGATTTTGTTGACATAATCTTCTACACTGGTGCTTGTTTCTAAATTAGTGTTAATCAAGTCTCGCAATAAACCAACTTTTCTCAACAGACCAGAGTCTTGAAAAGCTTGTGATAAATTTTCCCAAACCTGTTTTGATGTTGTCGCATCCTGTATATGTATAAAATTTATCGGATCGACTAATAATATTAGTTTTGATTTTGCCTTTTTTTCTTTCTTTGGATCAGTGTTTGTTCCTCGGACACATTCCCATAAATCATCGAGTTCCAGATATGCTTGCACTGCGAAACTCCAGCTCGTCCAATTATCTCGGCCAGTAAGTTTTTCAATTTGTATCAAAGATCCGTTTGATGTCATTATAACAAACAAATTATAGCTGAAATATAGAAAACTTCGGCGACCGCGTGAACAAATTTTAGGTTATACTTATTTCTGATTAAAATCAACTAATTTATTTTGAATATTCAGTATACTACACTACCCAGGCAGGGAGGAGCCCATAACCTGATGAAATAAAATGATTTTAAGCTTGTAACTGCGATAATTATTTATTTAAACTCGATTAACAAAAAACTGATGCA
>DWJN01007098.1:0-10209 GCA_018248895.1 Carystus phorcus | reverse complement strand
TAATCATGGAATCCTTGACAATTCAAACATAGTTCTAAAGGTTCACCTTGGGTTAAATATATTAAAGGTCGTAGATTCATAAGGAATAATGTGATATGTCATAACCATAAAGAAATATGGAAAGGCCTAATTTTTCCATAAAACATATTCGTAACCTTTGACATCGCAGCTACGTTCGATGAAACGAAAAGTGAAGGAACTAGTCCACGAGCAACACTCCGACGGATTCCAGATAAGAAATCACAAAAAGTAGTGTCACAACTCGAACTGTGTGCGGAAAGTTTTGCAAGTATCAAGATAGGTTACATTGTTTGAGATGCCACGGGTCGCTCATCCTTTCCTTTAATGAAAGGTGAAGGACGGCAGGGGAAGCGGAATGTGGGATACCTGAGAAACGGCGCTGGGTTTATTATGCAAATGGATCTTCTGTAATTCCGACGACGTTCGATAACTTCGCAAAGATAACTTCAATTCTTTCTTTGACGGCGATATTCATTTGCGTGGCAGGCGTGCCGAAGCTGACGTTTACCTTTATCTCAATCATTGTTCTTCAAGTTTCAATCAATTTTCTCCCCTTAACAATTTGCTCCGCGTGATTGTATTGCAACGATAAAGAGTAATATAAACAGTGACTATTGTCAAATAATACTAGTTGAGTAATGTCACGTGGTCGTAGTGTTGCAACATCCTTGCATATCATCAGGAATCATTTAACGAGCTTTAGCAATATTATCGAACTGACAACAATTTGTAAATTAGATTTGCCGATTTCAACGAATAAGCCCTGTTTCTACGAACAAGCAACATGATGCAAAATGTTTTAGAATGGCTCGATTGAATGTTTTATCATTTTTCAGTGTGTGTATAATATCATCATAACGAAAACCATTGATCAAATTAAAGGCTTTACATTTTATTATTATATAAAGGTACAAGAAGTTGAAGCACCCGCTATTTTAAAACCTGATGACAGTTTGTGTTGCTTAATTTATAAACAAACATTTGTATTCGAACAGTCATCGTTTCGTTTGTAAATCGTTTTCATTAGCTGGCAAGCGTGGCGCAGGGGCACAACAAGTAATTTGCGTTACAAGTAAAGTAGGTCACTTCTCAAAACCTAGTTGTGCTTAATGCCGACATTATGCTGTAACTGGGCCCGCGGCGACCACGGACAGTAAAAAGAGAAACCTTCAAGTCTTCGCTACCGTTTTCTAGAAAATTGCATTTCCTTAGTGAAAGCTCTAATGATGGGGCGCAAGATCCATGTCTAGTTAAGGGCGGTATTGCACGTATAGATGCAGGCATATTTGTTCTTTAAAAATCAGGTAAGAAGTTTCTACATTTCTGATAACAATTAACGTGCAAAACTGTCTATAGTATCTTTCTGGTACATTCTAAATTTTGTCAAAGTTTCAAATGTCAGAATGTAAAATCAAATCCTTACTTCTAATTGTTATCAAAATTAAATAATGCTATTTTACAAGCAAGACAGTTTTAGATAATAAATAAATGTTATATGATGAGAATTCGAGCTTAACTTATTAAAATAAGGGTTTTGACAGAATCATCTAATAGCTTATGTTGTACAAAAACCAAAGATGGGTTACTGAATTCTGATTAACACGAAAATTTGATGCGAGGCTTGTATATTGATTATAATGTATTATTGTTTTAAACTATATTAGAAGTTTTAATATGCTTATATATTGGTTAGAGTATTTTAAATAGACACTAGTTTGAGTAGTATTTCGTTACAGTTTCGTACTTGTTCGACATGGCTACGATCTACGAAGCTGGGCCGAAAAATAGATACAAAACACACAACGCGATAACTGCATTAAAAAAGTCTAGTGTCACAGATCATATAAGTATAAAATCATATGATAAGAGAACTCCTGAGATGTTATTGTGATTCGATATTATTTAATTTTCGATTCGATGTACCCGTCAGTTTAGCCGTGACCGTGTATTTGCAAGATCTTCGATGAAACACTTCGAAGTTGGAATATATAATTTCAGTATGTATAATTATTTGAAGAACTAGAAAGTTAGCTGACTAATGGTGAATCTATCCGATCTGATGTTCAACAAACAAGTTAAAAGTCGTATAACTATTACCCGTATCGCGGCTCTACAGGTACCGTAATGGATCCAATTAGTCGACAGATTATGAACGCGTGTAAAATGCGTTTCTTAATTAGTTCGATATGTGTACGTGTCGGTGACCAAAGATACGACATTAAGTAAGGATAAGTATATTGTTCGTATTAATAAATAAAAATATAGAGGAATAAAAGTTAATTGAAATCGATTTTTTTATAGATCGTCAGGTTTAGCGGTATAGATTCATATAGCCTGACGAATTGAGGTTGAATCTTTTGGCTTTGTTATGGTATTCACAAACATGTAGAATATTGATGTTAATACCGATTTAAGATATGTAAGAAAGAACTGGAGATGCGTGGTTCTTAGCTTTCCAAAGGAAAGAAACACGATAACATACTTCAAGATTCATTTAAAATGATAATAATTATTGATTTTAAAACGTTAATTTCAAATCAGCCAGTCTTCAGAAAGATTTTTCATTACTAAATTTTGGTGTATGTAGTTCATGTGCTTAATAATTGTTATTTCATCCGAATATAATTCAAAACCCATTGACTTATACAAAGTTGATAATAGCAACAATGTTGATATTCTATTTTGAGGTTTCTTCATAGATGAAAAATATTACAACGATAAAAATGAATATTACAAATAAAAGGACTATAAATAAATAAAACTTAAGCACTACCGTTTAAGTGCTTGTAACCTTTACGCCGTAAATGCTCGATGTGAAAGATAGTGTTGTTCAGATATTTTCACTAGATGGAGCTTTTATTGCGGCCGATAAAGTAAATGTTTCAATCACAGCTCCCGAGTCCATTAGCGACTGGATATTATTAATATGCTCTATAGCGAATGCTTTCTTATGGGGTATCTATCTATACTAATATTATAAAGAGGAAAACTTTGTTTGTTTGTTGTAATGAATAGGCTCAAAAACTACTGGATCGATTTTAAAAACTCTTTCACCCTTTGAAAGCTACATTATCCACGAGTAACATAGGCTATATTTTATTTTGGAAAAAAATAGGGTTCCGTTAGATATTTGAGTTTTTCGGACACAAGGTGTAAAAAATCATAATTTATATGGAAAAACAACATTTGCTGGCTCACCTAGTATCTTATATAGACGTATTATTTCTTTTAGATTTTACTTAATAGTATTTTATATGAAGTGATTCTGTAACCATCTGAGTCTAGATGAGAGCTATCTGAGCAGCTTTCCCAGTATTTTTTATAGAATTAAACGTTTATTTGATATAACATAAATAGTTATTAAACAGTATAGTTTTTAAAAATCTACTACATTTACTTGTTATAAAGTAACGTAACTGTATTTATTAGTTATTTTCATAATATCAGAAGTAAATGTATAGGTTATTATACGATGTAGGTATTTGGTGGCATCAACAGATAAGTTTTAGCTGTAATCATTGAAAGCTTTTTAAAGACATGGGTAATTTATAATTTTAATTGATATTTAAGTCTACATAACAAACTTATGTACGTACATACATACATATATATGTGGCAGTTGAAGATGTTAACCTCATTTTATATATTTCGGCTAGTTACGTAACTAGAATTGCAATGTTGATTTAGTATATACTGACTAGTTAAATATTTTGCCCAAAGCTTGACCTGTACATACAATTAGTTGTCAACACGTTTCAATACGGAACACTAATCCAATAGCATTAACTGACTAAGTCGATGCTACGCCCCCACATTAAGGGTTTTTACTACCAGCTAAACTTTCTAAATCGTGATGTTGTTATCACTGCTATATAATACCTACTAGTAGTATTTGTATTCTCTACAACGTGTAATTCATTCTTAATAAAACATTCATTCTGTCATCACAGAGAATTTATAAATTACCAAAGCGACCTTACGTACTTATTATGATAAGTTGGATTCAGAGCGAAATATTTATGGTTTAATCAGCTGTGAAAATGTATGTTATTGATATATTATTCCTCAAGTTTTGGTGCTTAAATAATAGAGCACCTTTCGGAATTCTACAGTACCTACACTTTGAAGAGTGTATGCGGGAATTTTACGATTTAATTTCCTCTTTGTTTCGCTATCGGATAATACGACCCAAAAGTATATAGCTTCGAGGCAGGAACAGAATATAGCTGAATACGTTATACATAAATATATGTTCGTATTGACAAAAAATGTGCCTTTGTTGGAAGTTGGTTGCTTGCTATTCGTTGGTTGAAAAGTCAACAAAATATTACGGGAGTGGTTTTGGAAGAAGAAGCGAAATACGCTGCAGATTTTCCATTCTCTCAACTATAAAGACGGCACTTAGATTGACCTACCAACCTACTATTTTTTATTGTTACATACTCATAGCCCCACAGAAGCATTCCCAGCGTAGTGGGCGCCATTGATAACACAAAGACAAGGACAAGCACAAACAGACCGAAATACAAACACTCAGACCGAGAACATAAATTCAAATTCTATATTCAAATTTGGGCATCGCTGGGAATTGAACCCAGGTCTCTTAGTACAGCGGTCCGACATGGTGACTTATTGCGCCACGCGGGTTGTCATCGATGGCTATATCTTAAACTCTCATTCAAGCACTTATCTATGAAACGATTGTATTTACACTCACAAAATAAATAAATAAATAAGAACTCAATCGAAGTCTTAAATAGCCAAGCGACTGTTAGAAATGTCGACTTCATACCATATTCCGTGTTTAACTTGGATTTACTTAAACTCAATAGATGGAGCAGTTTTCACCCCAAACTACTTTGTACATGCACTTTCTGCAATTTACAATGTTTACAGGTTCTTGCTCTCGTGGTCTTTAGTTCTGGTTCCAACTAAGTAAGATTCTGGTTGATAACAACCTGATAACTATTTTTCATCAGATACCATCTCATTTATGTAAGCTACTGGTAGTGCGCGGATCCGGTTATAATGGCCTTTACTTCCTAATGGTTGCAATTACATTACTTAATAGACGCTGTGAAATATTAGTAAGTATAAATAACGAGCTAAGTCCATTGCGTGAGAAGTCTTTATGATGATTGTAAATAAAAAAAAATATTATTTTTTATATTCTTATTAGTCCACACCTAAGTAAATGAACAACATGATGGTATGCAGTGAGCATTAGCCATGGATGTCGGTAGCGCGAAAAGTAAGGAGGACTTGATGGTAGAGCTTCATGTAAGGATTATATTTTTGGTCAGCTGTGTAACGACTTGCTTGATCGGGTTGAGAGTCAGTACTTTCTTTATCTTTTTGTCTCTTCTTTGTTGGTCGGTAATACGTTGGTGAAACCTTTGGTGCTATTTAAATAAAATAAACAATGAATGTGACCGTAAGCTTATATTAGCACATGAGTGAAAAAGCATCGTATTCGATGAGCCGTTTGTAAGATTAGTGGGAAGCAACGCACAGACTAACATTCTAAAATATATTGTTGAGGCTTATATTGTATTCATACTAATAGTCTTTCTGCAATATTTTCCATGAATAGATATCGATCAAGTATCGTTTTATATTATTTGAAGACATGTATATTAAGTTATAGGTTATTCTCACTTACTTCTTAGTTTTATTTCAGTAAGTAAACATGTGTTTAACCAAAACATATTTAACGTATTGAGTTTAAACTTTAAATTGCTGGTTAATCGTGACATGATTAAGATTTCGTTACTCTCGCATCGTAAACTAATGTTTATTTGTAGTAAGTGGTTACCCACGACTCTATTGGCCGGGTCGAGATTTAAGATTAAATCACCAGAGCTGTTATGAAATAGATGAATGATGAAGCTTTTGGTAAGTTTGACTTTTGTACACTTGTGATACGATGCAGACAGATTGTTTTGACAACCTGCGTAATAGATCAGTTTAATTAAATAAATTAATTATTTTATGATTTACGCTCATATAATCAACTACATCGCTTATTATACTATAATTCCCGTAGATTAAACTTCAACATAAAGACATACAAACCATCTATTACAAAAATAAAATTAAAGTCAAGATAAAAAAATAAGTACAATTTTATACATCACAGAATAAATGAGTTATAGGTACACTTTAATTATACATATACCTCCGAGTAACATTTATTATGTAAATTTTTTAGTATTTAATGTGGAAATTTGGAGTTTTCACGTAACTCCTTGTTAGATACTTTGGGCAGGTGACATAGAAACAGATAAATAAGACATCAAACACAATTAAAATTTATACAGACAAACAGACAGAATCATGTTGTTATGGTCAGGCCACGGCTCGAACTCGTAGTATATGTAGATTAATACTAATTTATACGCATACATGAAGTCTGCTTACCGTGGACAACATACTAGTGAGCCTTTGACTTGAACCAAGAGTAATTCTGACATATCCAAATTATGACGTCACTTGATCAACAGGAACACCACCGAAGTAGATCCATAAAATAATCAATTTCCTTGAGAATTCAATTTACGCTAACCATCTCTAAGGATTATTAACTCGAACCAGCCTCAGTGCTTTTATGTACAGCTAGATGGAAGAGGTTTAATAGATTTTAAAAAGGTTTACGAGAAAACCGGCATGAACGTCTACGTACTACTTTGTAAACTTTTCTATTAAACTCTTGGTTTTTTTAATGGACGTTGGTAATCGAAGGCTAGTTTAGTAGACCCGCTACGTGTTTCTTGGGTTTTTACTCAAGTAAAAGCATGATGTCCCAGGAGACTCTATGCAAAACAAGGTATAATATTGAGCTGGCCATGTGCCATTGTTTTTTATATAATTGTATTAAACGTATTCTAATATTAAAAATAAAAAATGTGTTTCTCTGTTACTTACCCTTTGTGTTATCACCAACTCGCCCGGCTTGAAATTTTGTTATTCATCATTAAATATAAACATACTTTTGTTCAGTACTTGTTGAGCAAATATAAATAAACACTTATTGATGAACGATATAGCTTTACTAAACTGATATCCCTTTTCGTTTGTAGTGTTCCGTGGGCACCTAGAAACTTTTATATTTCTTTTAAAATACTGATAAAACTGTTTAATGATAAAATAGGACAATCAGTGTCAACAACTATCCGAAAATTTGAGGTCGCGCGAATCGAGACTTGAAAATCCCAATGACCATAAAGATCCATTTATTTGTCGGTTTATAAATTAAAAACAATACAAATTATTGGCGTTATCATCCGTCGTTTATGGAAGTTAAATTACCACAAATTATTGGCGTTATCATCTGTGGTTTATGGAAGTTAAATTACCAGCATTGCTACGGCGTGATACCTCTTCGTATGTCCCAAGTGTAAACCGTCTCACACTCACACGCTACTGCACTAGGCGTCTTCCCATGATGCCCTCCTCTTTGTTGTGTCTGATGGATGTTTAAAGCCTTATTGGGCAAACTTTGCTATAACCATTACTTGGTGAGACGCTGAGACTATTTATATTTTCTCCATTTTAAAAGCTTGCGTAAAACTCATGCGACTCGTGTTTTATGTGTAAATATGCTTTTCAAGGCACATGTATTGTTATAATGGACGTTATTGGTTTATTTTAACATAAAGCTCACTTTTGAATGAATCGTCGGTGATCTTTTGAATTAAGATTTACTTTAGGGGACCACCGTAGGGCCAGGTAATCATTATTAGATATAAATACTTAAGCTATAGTCGGAATAAATGATGATATTTGATTTGAACTTAAACCAATCTAATAGTTTTATAAGCACAATGGATGTCTATATTTAATGTTTTTTTAACTAGAAAGAACGACCTGAAGTTGGAAGCTAATAATTTGAAGCCAGATTTCATAATAAAAAAGCGTGTAAGTTTTTTCACAAAGTACGTACTCTATATTCTCTGGATAATACGTAAGCAAAATTTTAATTGTAATGGTTAAGTCGTAATAAATAAACATTGTTTCGTATCCCAAATATAAGAGTGTGAAGTAATTGAGAATAATTTTATTTTCAATTATAGACAACAATACGCCATTACAAATTATGCCATTATACTCGTACAACTGACAACTGTTCTCGTAGTTATTAAAAATTGAAAGTCGATTACAATTGATAGAGAATATATTTTATACTTTTTAATTGACTATGAACAATTTTGTCCGAGTTTCAGCTAAATTAAAATATCCTTCTTTGTAAGCACATAATATGTACACCGCAGGACAACGCATCATATTCCGGTACAAGCGTATGTTTGTTTAAGCGCATTACATCTTCTAAACAAAAGATGATTTATCGTGCTTTCTCCTGGCTCTCCTGACGGCTGATCTACGGCGTTCATTTTTGAGCTGTCCTCTCGTTAATTATGGGAAGCGTATACTCGACAACCATCAGGATAAAATGGTTTAGCTAAGTGTATACAGGATGTGGCTCAAGTGTCGCCTTACAATTTTCGATTAAAAAGAACTGCCATTTAAAAGATATGACTATATTCTAATTTGGATGTAATATTCGTTGTTAGTTGTTGTCATTGTGGTATTCTCACATAAGTTTAATGTATTATGATTAATATGACTTTTTTCAGTACCTAGTTAATTTTTTTCCAAGTTAAATAATACTAAACTTTTTGAAACAAAATGTTTCGTGTTTGTTCATATATTTTATTATATCTTTTATATCTTTTGTCTAGGCATATATTTCTGTGCCTCTTTCTAATTTGTTAAGTAATTTCTACATGAAATACTTATACAAACAGACGAACTACAAAAAAAAAATCACAACATTTTTTTTTTATTTTTTTTATTGAAATAACATATTTCCTGATATTAAAAACTGAAAGTAATATACAAATTAATCCCTATCATACATTTGTTATTATTATTAGTATTGTCTAATAGTAGTAATAATTAAAATTCTTCCATACTTGAAAATGATTTTTTTTTCTCTTTATTTATAGAGCGACATTGTCGATATTCGACAAAGCTCTTTAAATAAAGAGAAAATAAAATTGGAAATATTGATTCTGTTATTCGATTTCTCATTTTTACTCGTGAAACTAGAAATGTTATGCTTGATACCATACCACCTGTATATTCGGTCTTAAATATAATAGTTGAAGGATTTGTTACTTTTGAATTAGTTTTATGAATGGCAAGTTGTTAATTCTTCATTCCACTCCGAGTCCTAACTCTTCAGATATAATGGCTATGGAGTATTGTTCTTTCCAGTATGCATTGAATTTAGAAAAAATCCTATTGAACCCTTATTACCGTCTGAAAATCCGACATATCCATGGGAAATAATAGCGATAGATTTATTTGTAGCCCACAGACATGAATTCATGGTTGTGATTGATTATTTTTCACGGTTTCCAGAAGTAACTAAATTATGCACAACAAATAGCTGTAATGTCATTAATCATTTAAAAGTAATATTTGCTAGATATGGAATTCCTAAGATTGTAAGAACGGATAATGGTCCACAGTTTAATTGTGCAGAGTTTAGGAAATTTGCAGAAGAATGGGGTTTTAATTTAGTGACTAGCAGTCCTCACACGCCTTGGTCTAATGGAATGGCAGAAGCTGGTGTTAAAATTGTAAAGAATATTATTTTAAAAAGTGAAGACCCCGTACAAGGGCTAATGGCATACCGAAGTGCACCTTTAGAAAACGGATACAGTCCAGCTCAATTATTCTTTGGAAGAAGAATAAGAACTAATTTACCAATTATAAATAAGATGCTAATACCAACGTCTTTTGATTATAATTTGGTGAGAAGAAAACGAAGAGAGAGACAAGAAAAGTCGAAATTTTATTATAATCAAAGGCATAGGGTAAAGGAATTACCTGACCTTGAAGTTGGAATGCGTGTTTGGGATACTATTTCAAAAACATATGGCACTATTTTAAATAAAAGAAAAGAACCTCGAAGTTATGATTTGGTAACAGATGGCGGCGGACGGTTACGACGAAATGCTAGACATATAATATTTACCAAAACAGATAATGATAATAAAAATAATAGAGTAAGTTCAAAACCAAACGTTCATCGAAGAAGTTCAAATAACGATGAAGAAGTCAATTTAAATATTGATCCTGATTTTTATTTTGAACCGTATACTTCTGACAATACACATCAAT
>DWJN01007097.1:0-10210 GCA_018248895.1 Carystus phorcus | reverse complement strand
TTCCCCCAGGGGGTGGCCAGCCAATGACAGTACTGCTCCACTCCACTGCGTACCAGCGCAAACAGGAGCGAACCTGAATGCCACATAATTGAGTGTCCTCGACGCTCACCGATCCATTGTCGACTCCATTAAAGTAATTATCGGCTAAATGCTCGCAAATTAACGACGGTTTTACTGATGTTCACGCACCACTGCCTTGATTCTTTAGCGCGAATTAGATGATGGCTTCACTTCAATGACAATGATTTAAGGGTCATTAGAAAAAGTAAATAGTTGGGGATAAGAGCTTCGGTTCAATAGTGACTGTCTATGTAAATACTATATTGATCTCATTTTTATATATTGTGATTTGAAATGAGCTACTTTTACTTTTAGGGACAAGAATTATAGATTTAAGAACGTTATTTGTCATAAAATACAATATTGTCACATGAGAAAAATATTAACAAAACAAGTGTCTATATTATTATTTAAAAGCTAAAGAGTTTGTTTGAACGCACCAATCTCAATAACTACTAGTTCAGTTTAATAAATAATTTTTGTATCGAATAGTCCATTTAACGAGAAAGACTATAGGACATACGTACAATGCTACGACTAATAGGAGCTAACCAATAATAAGAAATCTTACAAAAACGAAACAAATATTCCAAGGTGATACGAAGTTCCTCGGCTCTACTAGTTGATTAATAAGGCTGATGTGGGTGTTGAAGTGCCCTCTGGTTCTATGGAAATTGATATGAAATCTGTACTTTTGATTCCATACGTATTACCTACTACATACTAGATTATAGGACATCTAAAGGAATATTGATGGAGGGATGGAAGGATGTATGCCTACCTTTTAGGATGTACCTATATTATTTCTTCATGTTTTGACACCTACCCCCAACAATTTCCACAACTACCCATTATGTTTTCCCTTTGCTCGTTTTTTAAGAGTCAACATAAATAAAAAAAATAGTTTCTGTTCACATTAACAAGAACAAAATTTTATAAAAATTTAAACCAGCTACAACAAACGGGTTGCTCGAGACTGTAACCAAACGATTCGTGCTCCGATTAACTACTTGACAAAAGCCTAAAAAACAAACTTATATTCACATTTATGATCTTATTATAGTACCTATAGGTAATTGTAAGTGTCACACACAACCGGACAGCAAATAATTTTTTAATGCACAACACACAATCATAGAGCGTGGGTTTATATATGTAGGTACGCATTTGTTTATTTTACGTTGCAGAAATTGTTTTTATTTACATATCAACCCAACGGATCTTTAAACAAAAACGCTACCGAGTAGCCTATATAATATAAGTGTTCTAAATTACCACACGGTTGTATTCTATTGTGTTGTTTAACGAAAGCTCGCAGCCGTCGGCCGCCTACATCGCGATATATGTAAATAAAAGTACCTAATTGTTTTCGCTTCTGCCACCACTACCCTATTTTGAAAATGCGACTTCAACATCCGTCTCAACCTTCACTAAACAGTTTTATTACTATATCAGAATGTAAATTACATTCAAAACTAAGTTGTCTTAACATGCAGCGAACTTAAAATGGTTCAAATTCTTGACTTCTTGTAATGAATTTAAACCAAATTTAGTGTTATTTGTTGCAAGGGATCGAAAATTCGGAGTGAAAACTATGTAAAAACATTCTTCTATTATAATACGTCATGAAATGTCTAATCAATACCTACGTCAACTACTTTTAGAGGTTTGCGGCTCGTCACGTACGAAAGTGTCTTTTTTATAAATATCATATACAAAATACCTTTTGCAAATACGTATAGGTATGTAAGTACCCACTTATATATGTAGAAACACAGATTAGTATAATGATCGTAAAAAATTGATCACAAAGTAGAACCGGATACAGTAGATCGGAAAGTATTTAGGTAAGTAGATTGTAGTGCGTGGGAGTCGTCCACCATTGTAGCGCGTCGGTGGCCAGCCCATCACTTAACTCACGCACGCATTTCGACAACCTCACAAAAGTTGTTAACACTCCACTAATCTCAGATTAAGATAGTATCTGGAACAGGACACGATAAACACTTCACGCGCAAACAATTGTTAATATTTGTGAATTCACCGTTCAAGAACAGTTAGTTTGGAGTGTTGAAAAAATACTGACCGACGTGACGGGCCATTGACGTCCCGTCATCCGACGTCGTATTGTGCCAACAGTTATTGTTGGCGAATGGTATTGTTGCGGTGTTAATTCTCGCGCAAAAACCGTTCGGACAATGATTTCGTAATTGAATTAAGTAAAACTCGAGACGTGTTTTCCGTTCATTCCGTTCCCGGGAAGGGCTTGGTGTGTGTGATTTTCAGAGCTTGACCATTCTACAGCTGTATAGTTTCTTGATTTTATTCCAGTACTATTATTCCTATATATATATTTTATGTGTTGCTTAAACTAGCAATAAAAGTAGCAGTAGATTTAAATCGAAATTCATTACGAGAACACATAACGTTAATGTGATTGCAATAAATTGTAAAATAAGAAATAACTATCAAATTTATTACTGAGTTAAAAACATTAATATAAATAGAGTAGTGTTTGGTATTCATTATTATAGGTAATACAGATTCAAAATTTTAGGACTGATAAAATAGTTTTTATTTAAATAACTCTTGTACTTTATTTTTTTAGCAGATTAAAAACTATATTTATAAATACAGTTTATGCTTCAAATATTCAAATTTATGTAAAAAATATAATTTTCGACGGTCACCAGTAGCCATGCACACAATGCATAATTTCCGGACGTTTTTGCGCGCGAACAAAACCTTTCACACAAAGCTTGCCAAGGGTTGCACTTTAAGCTGTTTAAATATTTATGGACTATTTACGTATTGACAAAACAGAATAGTCGACAATGGCTTTCTCGCATTGTTAGGGACGAATGTTTTCATTGGTGAGCAATCTAGGGCACTCGAGAGCTTCCGTGCTTTGGAGCTTTGTAGGCATTGGGCTTTAGGGTGGAATTCCACATTAAATTAATGGTAAATGATTGATAGAGGCTATGTTTAGCTTATGCCTGATAAAGACAGTTGATAACAAAACGCATGTTTATGGTGTTCACGTTTGTTTGACTATGCAAAATGTATCTTAGATATTTATAGTGTGTCATATACATATATTCCTGCCTTGCCATAGGAACCAACTTATATTGATTCGATGTTAAGTACCTATTAGGTTGGAAAATCATAAAGCATAATAACATTGTAGTTTTCTTGCGTGAGTTTCACCATAAGCCTGATAATTTACTTTTTTTTTCACTCTATTAAGTGAATTTAATGCTTATCATTATTGTTAACCTAATTTGTTATTCATTTCATCATACTGGTCTAGTACAATCACAATATGTATAATGCATTGAATATTTTTATCACGAGAAAAAAATTTAAATCACAAAAAAATTATTGCCTAAGTAATATTGACGTTATGTTATAAAATAATTTCTGTTTATAAATCTAAATTGCTTTATTTGTCTATTAACGACTACCATAATTAAAACCGTTAGTATTAAAATCGAGGTTCAAAACATCAAATGATCCATTCATACATTTATTTTTTAGACTTATACCCTATGAGCTATTAACAACATTTGTATTGCTTAAGTTAACCACAACATTACCGTGAACACGGTAGCCACAAATTCAAGTACCGTGACAATGGGGCGGAAGCACATGGCATAATCCACTTAGGGCCGATAATCCACGCACTCTGCGCGCATTGTCGTCGAGTGCGCCCGACTAGGCGACTGCGTGAGATAATTCAATTACAAGCCATTGCTGTTGTCCGCAGTTACTGGAGGTTAGCTTGTGGCTAGCGTGTGGTTAGAGAATTACTTAAAATGTATATGTTCTTTCTAGCGACATGCGCGACTGTAACACGACAAAACGATATCACTACATAGTATAAAACAGAGTCGCTCTCTCTGTCCCTATATCCCTATGAATGCTTAAATCTTTAAAACTACGCAACGGATTTTGATGCGGTTTTTTTTTATAGAGTGATTGTAGAGGAAGGTTTATACGTATAATACGTTCACAGTTTTTCTGTAGTGTATTTAGTATCAGTATAGCACCCGTACGAAGCCGGGACGGGTCGATAGTAAAGTATATAGGCGCAAATTTGTATCGACGAGACTTTGCGGCTGGTGAACATTTGTCGTTTCGTTGTTGGACACTATACTTTTCACTCATACTCGTTGTGCACGATAAAATATAAATTTGTATTAGGTATATTGAATAAAACCTTCTTTATCGTATAGCAGTGGCGAAGATAGTATTGAACTGCTCTATGATCGAAATTTAAAATTAGAAAAAAAAGAAACGTTTGGAAAAGAATTGTCAGTTCAATACTAGCTTCTCGCCACTGCTTCAAGACACACCGAAGAGAGAGCCTTTAATTTACAAACCCTAGAATCGCTGGGATATAGTAGCAGATAGTTCTTTAGATTCGTCTTGTGCTCATTGCTCGTTCCATGTCTTTTGTCACTCACATATTCGTGACTTCGATAGAGCCAAATAAATTCGATTGCAGTTGTTTAGTTGTATGAGCGATAGTAGAAAAAATTCTTGCACTTTGAAGTGTGCTACCCGTGAAACACCGAAACAAAATTGCTTCTAGAGTAGTATAGCTCAGGTAGGATATTTTAAAACATAATAGAGGACAGTCTAGACTCTAAGCTACATACGATGTTTTCATTCACAAAGTAAGTGATAATTGTTTTGAGTGTTCGTGTAATTTTGAAACCAAAGGCAAGTTCAATACTAAGGGTAAATTGAATTTTAATTTACTGCTCACTATCATGCAATCTTAGTAATATTTTTAACGAACAAAGAAACACGGGTTAAGACGTTAACGTGGTACTCGTGTGGGATATAATAAGATTAGGCGTTTTAAATTTATGCATTGTTTTTGATAGATTTTTAGTATTTTGTTTATTATTTTCTAAATTTTACACAGTGCTATAACGGTACGTATATATGTACGTTTGTTTTTTTTACTATCCTCTAATCCTCTTTTCTCGATTTTAATTTAAATCTAGACCCTTGGATATAATTAATTGAATAAGGCGAATTTTCAATTACGTTATTTACAATGCAAAGTCCCAACAACAAAATCACATACACGACTTGCCGAGTTATGTATACCATGATAATTCATATAGGTACCAATTTTTGACTAAAGTCATAAGTGTGTAAAGAACCCTAAACAAATTCAAGTTATAATCTATCTTACCATGCATCTTAAACTCCGAATCATATCTACAATCTATACTCGCCACAGACAAAGCGACACCCTAAAAAATATTTATTGTGTTTACACAAATACGTAGGTGGAAATCCGAGCGAACGCTTACATATTCCAAATATTAACTCACAGGGAGAGGAGAAGCTATTGTGTAAAAAGTTCACGCAAATTCTTAATAATATTATTGGGTTCTAATTTCGTTTGTGATTGTTAATTGTGGCTGTATAAAAGTGTCAACCTCCGTGAATAGAGGTGCCAGCGTGTATTGTAAGTGAATGGGGCGAGGCGCTTGAGGTATTGTGTTTCGATCCCAACGTAAAAAATACCCTTAAAGGAAGTCAACTTTCCAAAATAAGCCTTATCTACGTCCCATAACGTATATTTTACATGGATGAAAATATGTTTAAATATGTCGTCCTAATAAAATAAGGATGATTGCTTGAGTGGCGCAACGGGCCCGATACGTATGAATCGATTTTTCTTTCGAGATTCTATTCCCAGGTTTATATGTTCCGCCAGTTGTTGATGATTTTGGTGCACCAAGAAGAAATCGTCCAGATATATAAGGATTCGAAGGCCCTGGTTTCGAAGATATTCGCCTACCCAATTCGTTATACTTGCAAATGATTTTGGTGCAGAGCTTAGGCCGAACGGCAGGCATGTCATCTGCATAAGTTCTCCTTTGTATATTAACCGGATGAACCTCCTGTGAGCGTGAGCGACTGGAACATGGAAGTAAGCTTGTCGAATGTCTAATTTTGCCATCCAGTCGAATGGTTGAAGAAAATCGGGAACACGCTGCGCACTTATCAATCGGAATTTGTCGGGTTGAACATACTCGTTTAGTTGTTTTAAATTGAAAATGGGACGGGATGTTCCGTCGCTCTTTGGCCTTAGAAAGATAGGAGATATGAAGCTCGGGGAGTTTGTTACAGGCTCGAGAACCCCTTGTTTGAGCAATTTGTCGATAATCATATCCATCTCTGTTGATGATTGCGTTACCCTGCTGTGCCGATTGGGTAGGTACAAGGGAGGTTTGGTTTCGAAGGGTATATGATATCCCTTTATCACCTTTAGTATATAAGCTGGAGCTCCCAGGCGTTGCCACTGTTCGTAGTGGTGTCGTAGCTGACCGGCACAGAAGGGACTTTGATTGTCAATATCGTGATCGCCGATGGCGTGCTTGTTCCCGGTGGGAACTGGAGCGGTGAGTTTGTGGCCCTTTCGAGGGCTTATGTTCGACTTGTTGGCGGTTCTTTGGGTTCCCGGTCCCGTGAAATGAACCGCGGCTGCGACCCCTTGAGGCGTTACCTCTAGTGCCGGGGGATCGGTTGATTGCGGACTTTTGACTGTGAGTTGAGGTGGATGGGCCAGGATCGAGCTGCGTTGCAGAGGTTTTGCGATCCTTGGAAATAGGCCAAAATAGGCTTTTCATTCCACCTAACTTTTCGATAAGAGCGCTAAATTTATTTTGATCGAATAAATTATCAATAGTTGGAGGTATTTTACGAAAGGCACTCTTGTGATATGGATCTTTCATAGAAGCTAGGCAAGTCTCTCGTCTGCGTTGTATTATTTCAGCCCTGTGCCCGCATAATATTTGAAGAGTATCATTATAGGTTTTTATATATTCACCGGAGGTGAATATGCCATCAATTTTTTCATATAAAACATTATATGACAAAGTAGGTCCTTGCTCGTTCGCCCATGTCAGAAATTTCACAAAGTCACTTTGTAATGTTTCTCGTTGCTTAAGAAGAGCAAAGGTTATAGCTGCAAACGATTTTTCCAATGTTGCATCAGACCGCGATGTATCGTACCTCCTTATTTCATCATTAGCCTGAAGAGTAGTGAAGCCAGGGGAACGTAAATATTGTTTTTGTACGTCCGCATACCTAACACTACTCCACTCTTCTTGACCAAACCTTTGTAAATTGTTAATTTGCTGTACGTAAGCTGAACCCGCTATTGGGATTGCAGGCTCCTGTGTTTTCGTGCTTAGATTCCAGGTAAGTTCGACAGGCTTCTCCGTAGGAGAAGTGCCTAGTTCGTTATATAGTTCATTACTTCCGTTAAGGTCAACGCAATCAGAATAAATATCATTACAAAACTCACCTTGAGGGTAGGACTCATTATTAGCGGATACCTGTATTTGTCTTTTTAAATTATTAATTTCAGAAAATAATTTATCGAATTTCTTGTTACGGCGTCGTTTTTTAGGCTTAGATTTACGTGGGCGCCGCTTTCTTTTCTCGTTGGACGAGCTCGTAGTTGACGTCGAGAATGTAGAATCAGAGTCGGACGAAGTGGTATCATTTCGACTTTTCCTCTTCTGTTGTTGTTCCGGTACAGGTTCGGATTCAAGATTACGATTGGGAACCTCCATAGTTATCTTTAATAACACTAAAACATAACCGAACGGTAACACCGTTAATATATTTGTTAAAAAATAAAAGTGTTCAAAATGGAGGTAGATTACGAAAACTTTATCAAGAGACCAAACTACTTTTATTTGTTAAATTATCGGGATGAATTTCAATAAACGATACCAGATAAGTACTAGTATAGAATCACAATTTCAAAGATTACTTTTTACAGTGTTAGGACTGAGAATTTACGGAGAAAATAATGACGTAAAACGACTCACCTGCAGATCGTGTCCGTAATTTTTTACAGTAATACTAATTATATCGTTTCCTGTATTACGAATATGCCAAGCAATAATCTCGGAGTGCCTCCGAGCTCGTGTCCGTGTAGACCGAAAATCAAGACGCCAATGATCGTAACTTAATTTGCAGTAAACCAGCAAGTTTCTGCCATTTTGAAAGAGGCGCTATCATAGTGACAGGCACCAAAAAGTAAGAGATGTAGGATTACCATAGAGACCATAGTATAGAGTAGACCGAGAAAGTCAAATTCGCTTCTCTCATATTTTAATTAGGTTTGGAAGAACGGTCAAGTTAGTTTAATAAATTATAGTCGAGAGACCCGACCATTATGCAATTCAAGAGACTTCGTTCACTAATTTATGACATAAATAATAAGCACAAACCTAAAAACTGATGAAGCTTCACAACTTTTTGTGGCTAAGGACTTCTTTTCTAGATTTATATATAGTCGCCATTTTTTATCCATTTTTCGCCATTATTGTTTTTTTTATCATATTTCTCTTTATGTTCTGAAAGTGCATTAATTGGTTTCGAGAAGAGAACGGTAAGTATGATTGTGCTATCGTTTTTGCTTAACTGAGCGAGGCTTTTGCCGTACCTCCAGTTTAAATATAAAATGATATAATAATAAAATGACGTAACACACTCGTAGTACCACAATAGGATTTTTAGGGTCATGGATGCCACGGAGAACACACAAAGACAAGGAAACAGACAAACCCAGACCGAAAACAATTTTAAAGGCATCATTCAAATTTTGCCCCGCTGGGAATCAAATACAGGATCATACAGTCTTTGGCGTGGTAATTATTGCGTCACACAGGTCATATTTTCGTTATTTTTAGATTTTATGATTGGCAATTTAAATATAAGTATGTACCTACGATTGAACAGGAAAGGAAAGGAACTATTGAACAGGAAATAAAAGTCGAAACTCTACGTCGTTGTATCTTTTATCGCTTTTAAAATAATATATTTCAGACCTCCCTGTTTATTATTCTAAATGCATCGGAGTTACCGTGGAATTTCGCCGTTCGTCGTATTTCGATGCGAAGTCCGTAAAGTTGGTACCACCTAGGTACCTATACGAACTAAATCACTGATATTATTTAGAACTACGGAAAACAAATATTAAATTATAAAAGTAATTACGAAGTAGTGCGCAACAAATGCGATTTCGATAGCATATTAATGTGTTTGTTTATCTGTCTCCTCGAATAAATCAGTTCTCAAAACCAATCCCTAAGTAGATACTTAATTGATTATCGTATTATGTTTTTCTCGGATTGTTTAATATACCTACGATAATAATAAATCAGTTTGTTGTTATCAAATTTGTATATAAATACGTAAGTACTATAAAATGTGTTGTCAAAAAAGATAATCTTGCAGATTTTCTTATAATTCTAACATTATACTTATTATATCTATTGTTTCTACGTGTGAATCGTATATTGTACGTGGAAATATTATTTGTCTTAGATACGTACTCTCATTAATATTCATATTAAATTTTGATTATATTACAGTTTAATTTATTATACATACATTAAAAGTATTCTACCGTTTCTATGAAATATCGTTATTACGTTTATAAGTTGTTCATTCTCTTTACTTTTTTTTAATTCCCAAATTGCACAAAATTTTGCATGTTTATCATGAATTTAATTAATATTTATCTTATTTTATCGTTTCAATGTATGGCTTTATTACTTTTGTAAACGTTAAAAATATAAATAAAATCTTCTTTATCATAAAGCAGTGATGAACCTAGTATTGAACTGTTCTATGATCGAAATTTAAATATAGAATTAAAAGAAATGTTTGGAAAATAAATGACAGTTCAATACTAGCTTCTCGCCACTGCTTCAAGATATACCGAAGAGCATTTTATTCATAAAGAAACCATTAGGAATCGCTTGGGACAGAGTAGCAGATGATCACACCAGAGTAGTTCGTAACAAGCGTCATAAGATTTTTAACCACATGAGAGTGCATTTTTTGTTGAAAGTGCATTTCTTTACGATTATTAAACATCAGAATCCATTAAGAAATGTATCAAATATATTTTTCCAAAGTAAAAAGAACAAACTACATAAAATGTAGTACAGAACAGTACTATTGAATAATAGTTTATCGTTTTTGTTACGACAGACAATACATACATTAGAATAGTTAGTAAATTATTAAGCTAAAATTAGATTTAAAAAGATATGCTTCAATACAAAAAAATATCGCGATAACTGGAAAGACAATCACC
>DWJN01007096.1:0-10211 GCA_018248895.1 Carystus phorcus | reverse complement strand
TTGAACGGGCTAATTACAGGAACTACTGGACCGATTTGAAAAATTATTTTAGGGTAAGATAGCTCATTTATGGAGGAAGGCTATAGGCTATATAACATCACACTAAAAAAAATATGGCAAAACAAGTTTTTTGGGGTCAGCTAGTGTAAATATGCACGAATATGTTCATAGGATCACAAAAACAAAACGAAGTATAAAGAGGGCACGGCGCGCTCGTACGAATAAAAATAACATAAATTCGCCAATCGGACCTGCAAAAATGATACTGGAGTGTAGCAGCGTGTCCACTTCGGAGGAAGTTAGCGGGGCGCGGCTCCCGGCTCCCGGTGAAAGTACGGGAATAAATACACGGGAGGTATTTAGGAGCAATGCGACGGTTATCGACAAGACACCACACGGAGCTGATGTTACCGTATAAAAAGAAGACATTAGAAATTATCATCGGTCTTTATACCATCCAAAAAATTGCATCGTTTGATTACTGTCTTCATGCTTTAAACCTCAGTATCTTTTAACGTAAACCATGATACACATGACATTGTTAAAATAATAGAGATGTAATGATGATAATATATGATAGACATCATAAGTGGGTACTCATACAACTAAAATGTTGTGTGTCCGCGATGAAAAAAGTTTAAAATTATATGTTTAAGTGTATAATTCAAGGGATGGTTGATATAAGAAAGACCACAATAGGAGACAGAAAAATGCCCTGCTTGTAGAGTTTCAATACTGCAATCATAAATGCTTGTAAACTGTACTTTTATTGCCAACTACAAGTTATTGTCATTGTACGGTGCGTGATAGTGAAATTACAACTCTATATAATTACAAAGTACAGTCGTGTACAAAACGCCACGTGCCGCACCGCGGCGCCAGGTGCGCCGACCGCGTCTCTAAATTTAACGTCTTTATTTGTATTTCTGACTGTACACGCTTTCCACAAACCCACCCTAATTGGAAGGTGGCCATTTTAAAATAACGATACTTATTTCTGGAGAGAGCTTTTGTTATTGTTATTGCCCAAGATCGTGTTCGAAGTACTTAAATATGGTAGCCGCGAGTGACTCACCTGGGTGTTGAAGGAATCGGTATTAGCTCAGACGCGAATTGTTCACGCTAACTCATACATTGTTTGGAGCAAATCAATAACGATTAGTTCATTTATGACCGAGTAAAATTAAAAATAAAAACGGGTCGGATATGGTAACAGATGTTGAAGTGGACCACCTTGTCGTAGTAAATGGTAAGTACCAACCAGGTAGATTTGTAAAGTCAAAGATTTACAGCAATAGTAGTGATTAAAGTTATAGCAAGATATATGAACAGACATAATAACGTAAAGATACGCTTTTAAACTCGTAACGTTTGGACGTCATCATAATCCATGTAACTGGGTCGAAATATTGGCATAAATTACACCAATTGTACCCTTTTGAATTTAAAATATAAATATGGCCCAAAATTAAGAAGAGACAACGCCTTCTAGGATACATTGAGGTAGTTATAATTAATTGTATTGTTTAATTAAAATACCACACATACTACAGTTTAAATAAAAGTGTTTATAACGAGATTGAGAATAACTTCATCTGTTTAAGCCAATATCCCCTATAAAATGTTCCTCGTATTCTCTAGCTAAGGATTGCTTATCTCAATACGTTAATACTTTTGAACTCTTGCATATATAAAGATATTTTACTTCTTTTTTAGTACTTTTAGTATCTTGAAAATATTTCTCCACTTACCCAATCGATTTACCGTTTCTATCCGTCTTCAAGGAGTAACTTTTGTGTTCGATAGTAATGACGTCACATCCATGTACTCTGGTTTTAAAGGAATTAGTCTTAATTTTCTACCTTAGATAAATTCAACGTCATTGAATGATGTAGATATCTGTTTAATACATTCATGCCCATTGTCTTTTGAATCCAGCACAGTAATAGAAATATGCTAAAATGAGAAAAGGAAATGGCAGAAAAAACTCCTCAAAGTATCTTTTGAAACAATCTAAAAGTTACAATTTACATTTTTAACATACGCGGAACGGAATGTGGCACTATTTCAATCATCATTGTTATTGATATTTGGTTATACTATAATAATCTAAGAAGCTGTGCTGTTATGACGTTTGATCATTCCAATAACTAATTCACGTGTTAACTTTGGTATTTTTGGAACGTTTTTCACCGAGCACCATTTAAAATCGCCTAACGAAGACGTAACCAAGTTCAGGACGTATAGACTTAAGACGTAATTAAATTGAAGACGTAACCAAATCATGTGTAAAAGTGAGCCGATTCAAATTCAGAGAAACCCGCCTCGTGAGCTGTTTACGACACGGACATATTAACGTCATTAATACGAACACTCCTCACTGCGGCTACCCACCGGCATTTAGCAGCACTCGGTACTGGCGTATTTTCAGCTAGTTGTTGCCAAAACCGATACTCATCAAAAGTAAGGTGAGGTCTTGGCTATTTTATTTACGCTTGGTATTGGTGTGGGCGAAAGGACTATCAGAAAATTAATTCGTTTCATATTATAAGTTTTATTGAATAAATAAGACTGTTATTAATGTTATTATCTTACCTTGAATTCGTTTGTTTCTCTTTCCCACGATCCTCTTGGGTCTACCGCCAAAACTTTGGTTTTACTTGCACCAAATGACCAAACATAGGACCTTACACCTGGTTTATAAGACGCTAAACGGCTGTCGTTATAACTTTAAGGACATAACTAAAACGTTGTCGATTCAGGAGCATATAAATAATACGTGTTTAAATCCTATTAAAGGTTACTAATACTCTAGGCTCCGTCAGTGAGCGAGGTGTAGCTTATGTCTTGTATTGGACCATTAATAGTAGAAAACCAAGATGATTTAGCTACTAAAAGATTTAACGTTTATTCTTTTACTTAAACTTAAGGAAATGTGAATGTGAAACTTAATTATCACGTGGACTAAGTAGAAATCACCATCGCCTATGAATACGTACAGCATTCAAGGAATTACAAGTGTTTTGCCAGCAATCTTAAAGAACCTCATAATAGAGCAAAGAGGGAATGCCTAAGAGGTTAGCTTGTTCTATATATCTTAGCTTGGTGGCAACAAAGATGGTGAAAAACGCGCGGTAGACGAAATTTATATTACAAGGTAAAATTCTCAGGTTTGTAAAGCATTACAAAACCTTTGTCATATTAGCATAGATCCATTTTATAAGTTTCTGTAGCCGTTTCTTCTCCTCGATGTAAAACTAAAACAACCGAATCGGTGGTAGAATCAAAAAATGACGTGCATAAGTGAAATAATACCTATATGAATAAATTATTTTGAATTTGAACTGTTTCAATCCTCTAAAACTCGAGCGGTAGCAGAGTAATGGATTGTGATGACGATATATTAAATAATATAACTCAAATTAACTCGTTATAAGTTTCGCGAACGCGTCTCGTGCGCAAAGATTCGTCATCCTAACGTGATGTCGGAACCGCGTGCCGTAATTTGCAATACTTATTAGTTTACATTTATTACCATGTTTATTATTGAAACCACTATTAAATATCTTAACAAGCAATATACGTTGAGACGAACGCCTCCAAAAATAGTCGCATAGGTGGACGGCAAGCAATAAACCGACAAATGCGAGTATTAACTGACAATAATTAACTGCTAGAATATAATTAATTGCTGTTATAAATTTTGCACGTAAATCAATTAGGTTTTATGACACGTGTCGCTTATGTATTTGGTGCTGGCATCGAGCTGGGGATAGTAGGGCAACGCCATTCATGTCTCGGTAGGAGTTCATCCTAGTTACCTTTGCTTGGGTTGCGGAAACGATTGCATAGAAACCATGATGGCATCCGAATAATTTCAGATATAACATGGAGAGAAAGACGTAAACGCAAGGATTTTAAGTTAGATTTTATAAGAGCATAACATCTCTATGCAGAGGAGATGTTTGCATGAGGTTAATTGTGTAACAGAACATTTGACATATTAATTTTTTGGAACAAAATATACGGTAGCCTTTGTTCTAAGGACCAAAAACCCTTTGTCCGTCTTTGTGTAAGAACCTATTGAATAAGTTAATAAATGCGTATAAAGGTATGAAATGTAACAGTAAATAAAGTTTACCAATAAAGCATTAAATAATTTGCAGATTTAAGGAACAATGCTGTAAGAGATTTTAATCATTTTATGGTTTATGGATAGTTACTGAGGCATAGGTTCCCGAAGTATTCCCTAAATTCAAATTTAAAAATATATAATAAAATGACTTAAAATAAACTCGGCAACCCTATTCAACATAAGTGTTTTGTGAATAGTTTAAGTTATGTCTACTTGATGTATGTTTTACAGTTCGGTTTACTATCGCCATAAACTTATATAATTCAGGCAGTAATTATTAAAACTATTACCACGAATGGCCCTTTGAAGATAATCATCTGAAAGCGTTCGGAAACATAAATATTACCTGTGTAAATGAATCTGACCATAAACCATATGTTTATTTAATTACTCGGTACGTTTTGTTTGGTATATGACTTTACGTGACCAAACAAATATATAGTAATAGTCAAATGATGTTAAATAAAAGATTGAATTTTCAAAATTCTTCTGCGTTCGTCTCTTGTGTCAAACCGCGAACGACTTTCAGACCATGTAGGTGCCAAAAATGTTGTTCTTTCATTCAGTGCAGCTAAGGTATCTTCGTTTATTGAAGTAGGAAAGAGATAAATAGACAGATATTTTTCTTTCGTCAAATGGAAAAATAATCCATAGGTTCATGGCTATTTTCACCTAGACCACACCGGAGAAAAAGAAAGATCTAGTCAGTTTAGTCTTGAGTCTTAAGGGATAATAGACTCCGTAAGACATCGTAGAAAGTTAACAATCGGATCAAAATAATCCCGTATGTCACCAACAGAAAGTTTTAAAAAATGTTAGCCGTAAATTATTGCCGTAAATATGTTAAATTAAAATGTATTCAAATTTCTGTTTGGAATTTGTGTAGAACGCAGTTATCGTGTAGGTGTGCACTGGACTTGATAATAATAAGTAATCTAATGGTCCGATGGGTGCAGATAGCCGGTTTTATTGTGGCCGCTGGCGCTACGCCAAACCGAGCCAGCCCGCGCCCGGCAGGTACTAGATGGCTTTCATAACACGTGGATAGACGATATTTCAGGTGCTATTTGGCTTATATTTACGTATATAAGCAAATAAAATCAGAAATTATAAGTTTGATATAAAAAAAATGAAAAACTTTAGTTATTATTATATCCCCATTCAATTTTGACTATATACCGGTGGTTTGTTGAGCTCTATTCTAGTAAAGACAGGCAAAAGTTATGTTAACTTAAGCAATTCGATGTCATCAACGTAGCTGATGTTACAAGAAAACATATCATCGATTTGACATCCATTACGTCACTTGTTACGCTCGACTATGAGATCATTGAAATTAACATTAAACAGTTTCGGTGACGTAAAACCCCCTGCCCCACTCCACAATCGAACTTGTATAATTATAAGTACTGAAGTTATATGAATGAAATAATTGTCACGATACTTATAAGAACTACATGTCTTTTGAATCTTTTACTAATATTATTTTCGGCTTTCTATGTCTTCCCCTTAGCTGTTGATTCAAAAGGTCCTGTTTTATAGGTATCTATATAAACATAGCGTTTATATATAGACGGGTTACTGCCCCACTATCGATTTGGTCACCCCACGTAATTAAAATCTGCATGTCTATAGGATGCATGTATGTTAATACTTATCATTATGGGGTGAATATATGATTGGGTACAGATCTAAAAAAATTACAAATAGTACTGCACTTTAGAATAACTTCAGCTGTTGGTCCATATTTTGAACCGATTTCAAACAAAGAAGGAGGTTCTCAAGTAGTCTGTTTTTTTCAATTTTTTTATATGATTTACTTCGTAAACTTGGGTGGGTGTACCGATTTGGAAGATTATTTTTCTTTTCGAAACTTTGTGTTTATCATGTACCTGGTCCTATGTTAATTTGAGCTACATTAGACCAGTTGGTTTTTAGTTATTCCGTATTTAGATATTGCGTATGACTTCAGAATTGGAATATTTATTACGACGTATTTCATTGCAATCAGTTTTTGTTTAGCTATTTACGAAGTGATTATTATCGTTAGATGGAGTAAAAGAGTCTATAAAAATGCTTTTAAGGCTTATCATATCCTTCAACACGTTTAGATGTTTTTAAATTCAACACTTGAGGATACTAACCCTTTTCAAGGAAATATGCTTACCTCTTAGCTACAAACTTACATTTTTAAAATGAATCGACAAAAACTCAAGAAATGGATATTTTTTCATTTTCATTTCTTCATAGTAAAGAGTTCATTATTAGGAGAGTCTCAGTTGTCTAAGTTACAAGTCTTTTCCCAGTTTAAGCAACGTAAACTGGAGGTTCCTGTTTATACTAAACCATATTTACTATAATAGTTAAGCAATAAAAGTTTAAATTTTACTCTGTGCATATTTATTATGAATTTTTATTAATTATGAATAAATTTTGAATTTATTATATATTCCCATAAACGACAGCAACTGTGATGTCTAATACCAACGACTTATCAACCCATATTGGTAATAGAGAAAGCTATTTAGACCATTGTTGGTGACTGTCAACAACGCAGTATGGTGTTAAATGACAACAAACCAGGACTCATCTGGTCGATGTACCCGTACGGTTCCTCTCACCTCCCAGCGCTAGTGCGGATCCAATCAACATAAATTCGCCGCCGGAGCGACAGATGCCGTGTAATCGTTGTGTGACGTTTTTTGCTGCCCACCCCTAATGCTACAGCGTGATCGAATCTGTTTAAAACGGGGTACAGTTTCGAGGAAACGGCTTTATTTACAGGTAAAAATATACTTGATAATTAACTTAACTTTTATGTTATTTTTACATCTAAAATGTTCTTGAATCAAAGTTATGTTAAAATCTTTGTTAGGGATGAATATCGCTTAGTTATTTATCTTATGTGATATGCAATAATCATTAAACATAATTAGATGATACTTGGCACATATATTACAAATTAAATGCAAATATTTAGGATATTTTTCTGTCAATTGATCTGAGCGGGCACTGATAAAGTAGGGTAAGATGTTTACTATAACTATGCTTGTATTCTCGCTCGGAGATATTTATGTACGAGTATGTACAATGTTTTCTTAGGGTGGAGGATACTAATTACTTGACTTCTCCATGGCACACAACATAAGGAAACCATGAAATAAAACGAAATTATATTTCATGTTGAATGAACCAACACTTCGGAAATCAAATACGGCATCGCTTCTACAACTCCACCTTGAATCATATTGGAATCAGAAGGTTACCTGTTACACCAAAAATATACTCGAGCCTGTAAGTTATAGTTTGGATGATGACCAGTTTCCTGTTTTATACTATTATTAATGATTGTATGTCAAACCTTTTTCTTTTCAACAAATCACTGGTGCATAAAACGATGTTTTAAGAGAAGCCCTCTCCATACTATGTCTACTTTCGCCCTCAACAACAAATGCAGGGGCGCAGTGTACTCAGGTGTTGAATCGACTGCCGAGGTACGCGCGTCCCTCCTACACTGCACGCGACTCACTACAGTGCGTTCACAGTCCAGCTCTATTGGCAATATGTTCATAATATATACTATGTTCATATTATGTCCCAACGTCCGCCACTGGGGGCCGTTGGTACAAAAAATAACGCACTGTTCTAACGGCCACTACTAGGGCTCGTTTTAGTGGTGGCCGTTGGGAGTATACCGTATGTAGTGTGTAATCATTGGCTGTTTAAACTAAATGATTGTACCTATCATCAGTACCATAGCACGTTGTAGCTGAAGAAGTTGGAAGTTTGTCGGATTTTATAAATTTAAGTATCGTAAATTGTCGATCGGGGTTGTTCGCATGGGTTTTATAAGAACACTTGGTGTTTGTATTTTATATGATTTCGATCTAGTTTTTATGGTCCTTGGTCGCGATAAGTACCTGTTTCAGTTCAAATGTTTAGTGACTACAATTATAAAGTTAAAACAAATTATGTTCCTTTAAATTTAACCCATTAACTTTTCCATTTAAGTCGCTTTTCTAAAAAAAGGCTCATAATTCACACTCATGTCAGTACGACTATTTACGTGTTTGTCTTTGAGTAGAGTTGTGTATTTTACACGCAAAACTCTTTTTGTTGTAACTTTTACTGTCGTATCGATAAAAAATATTAACAAACCTATCTACATTACAATGGTAAAATTCATGGTTACTACCTATATATTCGAGATAATTTTTTACTACTACTTTTTAACTAAGTATTCGATTTACGTTTAAAAGTGTTCACCGTGTCTATCCGTACGTATTTTATTATGATCGAGGGCGCACTGACCGGGGGGTGCTCAAACTCTTTGATGTGGTCTCGGTGACCGTGAAAATTTGACGGCGATTTGTTGGAACCCATTAACGGATCGAAATTGTGTCCAAATTGAGGCCTTTGTGGCCAACTGTAATGACTTTAGACACGTCATACGTGCGCATTGGCTTTATGATCTCTCTGATGAATTTCGATACACAAGAAAGTCGTACTTATTTTCTGTTCTTATACTTTATTTGTCCTTAAACTAGTAGACCCGGCGAACTTCGTTTCATCTTGGAGTGTTTGTCCCGTTTTTGAACCATTTCTCATCAATGCTCAACTCATATTGGTCATAGCGTTATGTTAGCCTATAGCTTTCTTCGGTAACTGTACAATGCAACACAAAAATATTTTTCAATCCTAACCAGTAGTTCTTGAGATAAGTGCGTTCAAACTATCAAACTCTTCAGCTTTATATTATTAGTATAGTGTAACACCACTGCCATAGCAAGCCAATTCCAGAATGTAACACCATTGCCATAGCAAGCCAATCCGAGCCAAGCCAAGCCAACCCGAGCCTAGGCAAGCTAAGCCAACCCGAGCCAAGCCAAGCCAAGCCAACCCGAGCCAAGCCAACTGATCTCCCTACCTGGCCATGGTAGAGGGTGAAGTGTAGAATATTGTGTCAGCTCATTGAAAATGTGTATTTAGCCTATTGATAAACCTTTTTAGTCAAACTGTCAATTTGAGAAGAGTAAAATCATTATGAAGGAATGATAGACGTGTCAAGGAAAAATAAAATTATAATTCATATTTCGACTGGTTGTTTTAATAGAGTATAGATATAGATACCCCAACTTACGCTGACCCGCTTTACGCGAATTCGGGGATACGCGTTTTTATTTTTTTTTAATATTATCCGACATTGGAAAACAATTAAATTTGAGGTGGATTCTGATAAAGTCCAAGAATTGCTGAAAACAAAAGATGATTATGGAGAAAAAGAAGAAGACATGCTACGAGTCTCGTTTACACAAACTTTATTTGTATTTATATGCAAAGTTGGACCTCGACTTACGAGAATTTGACTTACACGGCTATCTCTTGGTCCCACCTATCGCGTAAGTCCAGAGTATTACTGTACTGAATTCGCAAATAAATCTTTTTAGTACAAAATTCAGTATTTTACTTTCTAGTCGGATAACAGGCCATATCCCATTACAGTACAATCTAAATCTGCCCATTCCCAGAACGCATACCATGGCATTGTCCTCTCAGAAGCCTATTAATCGTGGCGTTCAGCGATATGTATCGCTAATTAGAGGCCGGAATGCGTTTACAAGACGCGATTAGTCTTCGCGGCGCGCTGCTCCTTGTTTTGGTCTTGTAATTATTGCACTTTCACCAGATCATGGGGCGTAGGGTTGCCACATATACCAAGTTTCAAATTCAAATTCAAATTCAAATATGTTAAAATTGTCAGTTATCAAATTCAAATATTTCAAATTGAAATAAATTCAAGTTTTATTATGCAGACTTACACAAAAGTACTGTTATAAATCAAATCATTTATTCGAAGTAAGTTTTTACAAACACTTTTTGAAAGTCAACTACTCTATCGCTTCAACAAAGCCTTGCGATGAATAGCCCTGGTAGAAGAAGCGGCAAGAAACTCCCAAGCTGCTTTTTTTCCAACTCACAGTTACAGGCAGCACTTAGATTTACAACTTATATCAAGCTCATGCCCAAGCATTCTTGTCATTAAAATATTCCTCTAATTTGTAGTAACCTTTTGACA
>DWJN01007095.1:0-10211 GCA_018248895.1 Carystus phorcus | reverse complement strand
AAACATTGTTTCCAAATTTCTTTATAAAATGGGCAATTTGTTGGTTACGCCTTTTCGTGATTCGACCGACGATATTATAGATACATACATACATACATATAATCCAAGATAAATAATAGCTTTTAATATGTTAAGTATTATTATGTTATACACATATACATAGTTAGACATATCGATATTGGTACAGATTTTTTATTAAATAAAAAATCGTATATGCAATGTTAAAATTATTAAGAGCATGTTATTGTTCAAGCGTATTTGAAAAATTTCAATATAATTTACATTGTTTAAGCTAGTTCAACTATAGAAACAAATAGTATACTAATTTATTTTCTGTTACTACATGTTGGATAATTTGACATATGAACGAGCAAAATTGATTTGAATCAAATCAAATTATCTTTATTGTGCACGTAAAATTATTTCACAATAAATACAATTCGGGCAAAGGGACTATTGGTTTTATAAATTGAATGTATAATTTCACATAAACTAATAAAAAATGGGAGTTTTTGCGATATATAAGTAATATTATTATTTTTACCTAATACTACGCTAATTAGACATTGTATTCCCACACTATTTACATACAGGTTCTTACTGAATCAAAGGACCTATTGTAGCTTTTTTCTATAATTATTAAGCGATGTGTATGAAACTACTTCTATCCTTTATGTCGTTCTTTAGTCCTGAAACCTAAACACAAAAAAAGGAAAAAAAAGTACAGACGAATTGGGAACTGCCACCTCTATTTTAAGCCGGTTAATAAAAGGTAAAACTAGACAACTTTTTTGTCATATTAGTACGTATTAATTTTTTCACTTCATTTTCTTCCTAGTTTATCGTCCACAATGAAGCAAATACTCAACGCCTCTACAGTTACTTTATAAATACGTTGAATAATTCGTTTAATTTAACTTTATTTACATAATCTATTTTTGAAGTTCTAGTTGAGTTTATACTAAAGATAAAATGTCCATAGCAACTTAAAATAACCCTTGTAATAGATAATAATAGTGTCTATGTTATTTTGTAGCAACAGACTGAATGATTAGTTTGTATTACGCAAATACACTCTAAATACTAATTTCGGTATTAATAAAGTACCCGACATTTACTAATTGTGTCTATATTAAATAACGAACACAACAACACCGGTTGTATGCTTATTAGCCTGATTTCATGTTATGCTATAATGTCTATTATTTTACTATTTGGGTATATACGAGGTAATTTGAAACAAATGGATTCACAGCTTTGTATTGCTTTTTATTAAGTACACAGAGAAATATTAGTTACGAAAAGTACGTTAGGCTGTGTCATTAAACAAATGTACGGTATATTTTTTCGGCTTTACTAGCAAGTATCAACGGCGACAAACGCCTAAGGGAAAATAGCAACTACGCGGAGTGTCACATCCTTCAACAATTTTTGTGTCTCAAGTAGTCTCTTGAGACGAACATATGTAAACATGAACAAGAATACACTCATGATTTGTGACAGCATGTATTGTGGATATATGTATGAACGTACAGAGTTCTATTTAAAGTGGCGAAGATTTTTCTTTAATAGGTATGATGATTTCATATCAACCAACTTTTCTAGGGTTTTCTAGGGTTCTATTAGGAGTCGGGCACATTTTAACGTATAAAAACTAACTTCATACACGTTGCTTTGCTACTTGTATTGTAAGTAGCTATCACATCTCCATTTATAACTATTTGATCCAAATGAAAGTGGTTTTATAGACATACATATAACGTCGCAGAAGTTTTTACATCTATTAAAAACTGATATATTTGTAGATCGGGGTCATTGTATATTTAGACATTGCTTCACTTTTATTCACAAATATCAATATTTAATGCTAATCAAGATCTTTAACCTAGCAGTAGATAGTCTGTAGCTTTCCTCAGCGATGTGTCTATCGTATACCAAAAAAATCCTATTGGCAGTTCTAGAGATTAGTGCGTCCAAAAAAACAAACTCTTCAGCTTTATTATATTAGTATAGGTGTATCTCCAGTGTTCCACTAAAGATATGTATTGTAATGTAAACGATCCAAACTTATTGGTAAATAACAATCTTGTACTATATTGTTTTATCTCGTTTATTGGAGCGAAATCAAAAGTTAACGAAATTATTAACTTAACTATTAACTCAGCGTCTATTCATCAATATTCATAGTATTGGGTTTAGACAATCAGCAAAGCAGATTCCAGATTAATATTGTTACATTCAACAAGTTCCGACCATGCCAATATTGTATAACACAACCTACACACAGAATAGGTTTAATATATTATTGACTGTATGATTATAAACAAATAACGCCACACACTCATAGCTCAACATCGTGTCGTAGGTACCATGGACAATACAGAAAGACAATCACACACCCAGACGTCATTAACGTTAACAGACATTTAAAGTCATCATTCAAATTTCCTCCTCGCTGGGAATCGAACCCAGGACCTTTCGAACGGCGGTTCGGCGTGGTAATCATTACGCCACGCGGGTCGTCAATATATTATTGACTGTATGATTATAAACAAATAATGTTACACATTCATAGTAACACTAGGATTCCCTGTGTTGTGGATGCCATAAACAACACACAAAGGCAATCACACACACACCCAGAACGAAAACAGAAATTTCGACTTATCATTCAAATTACAGCCTCGCTGGGAGTCGAAGCGATGACCCTTTGTACGATGGCCCGCTATGGTGGCAGCCAGTTCTTATGCTTGAACTTGGCTTGACACGCCGCCGCGTGTCTAGATTAATATAATATCTATGCATATAATAAAACTGTAACTGATTGCTGTCTGTTACATGGCAAATATATTTAAAAATCATAATGGAGGGCTTTTCTACAGGCAATACCCAAAACAATGTTTTTTCATTTTGTCTGTTTGTCTATATGTGTGTGCCATTATTACATGAAATATATTATGTGTTATTATTAGTAAGGGTAGAGTATATAGATAATGATAATTCTTTTAAAGGGAACTACCTACTTGAATAGTGATGCGGTTACGTCTGAGGAGCAACTTGGATGTTCCCCTGAAGGGGTGATACAAGATTCTTTGGCGGCTCACTTGTAGTGTCGGGGAGTTATTACAAGTGTTATTTCAAAAAGCATAAGTACTTTTTCAAAACATTAGATTTTCCGGTTTAGGATGCACATAGGTATTAAACGTCATTCATCTTCAAAGTCTTTTTTGTTTATCCAAAAGTGTGTGCGACTGTAATAACTTTACCTGACAAATAAAAAGATACTCTTTTCCTTAAAGTAAGTTTGTATAAGAATTATAAACTTTATATCGAATAGCCGAAGTGGCTAAACTTCGAACCTGATGACAAATGTAACAAGCTCTTTGACTAGAATTACATAACTATTTACTGAACAGTACTAGTATTCAAATAGTACGTATGTCGCAAGTTTCTAAAACTATGTTATCCACACAATGCAGCTCTGAGTAGTCTCCCTCACACGTGTTCTAAACACGATCTAGTTTTGCAGTACGGCTTCGACAACAAAGAATGGTACCAAATGAAGCTATATTAGTGAACATTCTAAGTTCGTACTATTCGTTTTAGTTTTTGTTAAAATTTAATAATTCAAGCATCCATTTAATATTATAAAAGCAATGTTTGGTAATAATGCCTTTACTCTTTTGCCATTAACTTGGCAGATCTGAAACTTTGCTTGTTTCCAAAGCCTTAGAAGGATACAGTGTATATTTTAACTACAAAATCAGTTTTAAAAATGTAATGCGAGCGAAGATGTGGTTAAAATTTAGTAAGAACTTGACTAAGATAAATTTCTATCGCGGCGGATCTTTTTCACCTTATTGGCTGTCTACTGAACAAGCTATTGAGCTTGCCTCAGCTTAACTCTGATCTCTTAATTCCGTTCCAGTAGCTATGAATAATGCTGATACGTAAGTGAAATAAATGAAGATGTTATTTAAATTGTAAGAAACTGAATTTTACTAATAGAATATAATATAAACAGTGATAGAATTAGGAATAGTATGATCAAGAAACGATGTGGAGAAAAAGAAAATGTAGTGAAAAAACTTGAGAAAGGAATATTCAGATGGTTTGGTTGTGTGGAGAGAATGGGTGAAAGAAGATTAACAAGGCAAATTTATGAGGCGGATGTGAACAGAAAGTTTGGAAGAAGAAGACCACGAAGGGTCTTTCACAATCAGGTAGAAGACGTCCTGAAGAATGGTCAGATGAGAAGTTTCGTAAACCGGCCAGTATATACGAAAAGAGTGACGAAAGTTGATGGAGCGAGAGTGGTATGTCAGAATCGTAGCAAGTGAAAGGAAGTGGTCTCTGCCTATCCCAAAGAGAAAAATGTGATATGTGATATTTGTCCTAAAAAATACCATAAATTATGTGAAGCTCAAACTCGTGCACATTCTTAGACGGCGTTAATTTGTAACATACGAAAACTATGTTACAGTTATAATTTAATTACGTTCGAATTAAACCCGCTTAATATATCACAAATCTTTAGTTCTATAGCATAAATCTATAAGTATAACAAATCTTAAATAAAACGGTCCTACCTCGAATCGGTCACCGATATATTAATATCCTTAAGAGAGACTGAACGTTAATTTGTAAGTGTCATTCGCAGCCATACACTTGTTCGTTGGGCATTCTTTACGCCGAAAAACAGGTACGTCGATGAAATCGACTCAGTCCATATGTTTTATAAACAGGATATTGAAATATCGAAAATAATTAATTTTAAAACTTAATATATAAAACCAAATTGATCATTATAACTATGATTATGCTTGACTTGACTCGTTCAATGATAAGCGTATGGAGGTGATTAATACGAGTATTTATATTTTGGTCAGTTCCAAAAAGGATTACATACATATATATAAGTAGTAGCATTAGTTATGTTAGAAGTACTTAGAAGTCTGTAATTTCGAGCTGTGTTGGCTATGTTTCTCAGGTGTTTCCACGTAAGTCAGTAAGTAAAAAGTCGAATTGTCAATAGGTTAAAAATAAAGTCAATATATCGTATGTATCATAGTAAATACAGTCCAATCACTTAAGTTAATCGTTTTTCAGACTATGTCCATTCTAGAACACTGAACTTATACGATGATATTCATTCAAAGTCGACGCCCTTCCTCTCAAGTGGCCAAGTCGTGCTTCCGAAGTTGTCCGGTAGAGGTAACGAGTTGAAAACTTTCCAAGAAATACACCGTCTCGGAAAGAGTTTAGCCTTTGTACAACACTTCAATATATTGGTGTACAATACATACTTCCGCGATCGCGAACAGCGGTTAAATTTTAGGATTTCACTGTGAACGTTATAAAGGAAACGTACAACGAATATAAATACATATCAGTGTTAGATAAGGTACGAAATGATAATAAATTTAAATAATTTTCTATATTGGTAGATTAATCATGACCATAATTTATGAAGATTTAATTTTAAGTTTAATGTTATATGTAAAAGGAAATAGTGTCATTAAATATCACGACAATTGTTATAATAATCTTAGACCTAAGAACCTTTGTTCATGACCACTTCACATTAGTTTATTCGTCCGTCCGTTAATTAGTTGTTATATAATAGCTACAAAAATATAAACACAATAAACAAATTTGCATCAGACTCATTTGCGCTGTATACTAGTCAGAGCAGTAAAATATTTTTTATTAGCATGCCTTATTTTCTTTCAAGATTACGTAAAGTTTTATTAAAGAAAGTTACGTAGCATTTGTTGACACGTTCCTTTTGATTAAAGCGAACGGTCGACAAAAACAAGTCGAGTTGAGACAATGCGAAAAAACCGCGGCGTGGTATTGGTCAGTTTCTTCCCTCGGAACTGGCAAAAGTACCTGCGTCACTTTAACTGCGCCCATAAATCTCTGGAACTTCCGAGGCGATTTCTCGTCGGGACGCCTTCTTTTAGAAACTTTTAGTACGTGTGCTCAGCGACTCCTACATTTTCGAGAGCCCCTTAGATTTTTGCCTAATTGTAGGCGGAGAGAGGTATTGAAGTTCTCTTTATCGTGTATTTTTAACGAGCTGGTTAATAGTTGTTAAATAGGTCGTCTAGTAAAGTAATTGGAGTTTTACTTTATATTTAACTTGCTTTTATTCCTCGTGGCAAAGGTTACTAAGGCAACGAATATAGGTATAAATTTATAGCAAATTATAAATGCTTGATATTTTGTATACACGTGGCAAAAAAATCAAATTAATGCATTAGGTATTTTTTTTAGCTTTAGGGGTAGAAATATGTACAAAACATACTAAATGGTTTTTAAAAATAACCATGTCTATGATAGCGCTATAACAAAAGCAAAGATATTTATATTTAGATGATCGTTTCCTAAAACATGCGTGATTAGGTATTTCATAATTTAGACACGGAAAATAGTCAAATTAAAGGTTAAAGATTTACAAAGCCTTGTAAGCATATTTCTTTATGTCCTAATAGGTTATGAGCTTAGTTAAGCCCAGATTTGCTGACCGATGCTACACAATTGATTTCGTAACTTTCCAACGGTATTCATAGTGAAAAACTAATCATCATTGCATACCAACCAACTGATAAAAAGTAGACTCGAAGAGTTGTTCACATCTATTCCGTTCACCGTACTTTATATTTGATGAAAGTGTAAGATATATACCTAATATTGAATTTCTATTCCCGAACAGTTTCTGGAGATACGATTAAATTACTTCACGTGACACTACCCATAGCAAAAGATATTTCCGATTCATTGGTTTTGAATCGAATTGGTCACAAAGGATTGATAGGACGTCTAACTGTTCTCGCATAGTCAAAATGCCATTGCATAGGGAACTCAATTAGTGAACCGTAGCGCATTAATGCTGATACTGGGATACTATCGAATGAAAATGCCCGCCTGAAAGCTAGCAACTGAACTGTAAATTGTACTTTAATTTTATGTACATCATTTCGAATCACTAATATTATTTGAGTTTTAAAAACAGCACAATTAGTTCGTTGTTGCTTGGCTAACCAGGGAACGTTACGAGCAGGGGAAGAATGCTTGGTTTGAAGGATAAATATTGCGATTAATAATAATAATTGAGCACTGTAGATACTGTAATAGGTTATGTTACCGATAATATACGAGTATATAATGCCCTGTATAACTGAAAGATTTTAGTTTAACGAAACAACTGATGATTAATTTCTAACACGGCCTACTAAAATGTATTTATTATTTAATTTGCAATGAAAACTTACCTTTAGCGGACTTGAATAATAATTCACGTTTAGTTAATTGTAAATTCAATTTGGCCAAACTTCGATGGAGTGATAAACTGGATTAGTGAAGTACTATAACAGCTCATGAAAACACAAATAAAAGCTGTAGCTAAATGGTGCAGTACTCTGCCATGCTGCCACTTGTTAAGTTGATGCTGTTTCAAGTAAAGGTTTTTAAACTTGTTCCTGTAACACCTGTGGATAAGTTATATAAGTTGTTACTTTCTAAATCGCTTTGTTTGTGAACTTCTATATTTTCGTGTTTGTGACTTAATACTTATATGTATGATTTGTTATGATATTTATTTATTTGCAGTAATTGTATGACAATTATAAGACAAGAGATCTTACTTAGCATGCATAGTCCTTACAATTAGTCATAGAAAGGCGTACAATTTTCCAATTTAAAATTAATAATCTATTTATTTTTAATTTATATGATAGCAGTATGACTTATATGACTTATATTGAGTGTATAAATATGCGCTAGGAATGGTATAAGAAAAGTTGAGATATCCAATTTTGTTTCCAAATAAGTTCATACTTATAGTATATAGTTTTAATTTCACGATAAGTCCTAAAATATTTATTTAAATTGTATGGTGTGAAGGGCAATTATAGTGTGCATGGAATGCTGAAGGTAACTAACCTATTTAATTTGATAAGGATTAGTATCGTGTGTCTAAATAACTTTCCAATTAAAATATTATACATGACGTTAATTAGTGAAAACCGTATGAAAATTCGTTCGGTAGTTTTGCGATTAGCGTGTTCAGATAGACAGACAGATGCTGTATGATGTAGCTTTAATTTATAATATGTATAGATGAAACCAATTTAATTGTATTAACTATTTTAATCTGTAAAACTGTCACGCTAGATCGGGATTGACCTGTTGTTTTATGATTAAATGCAAATAAAATACGAGTATTTTATTCAAAAATTAAATAAATAGGGATGTTAAGAAGGTTTTCAAGTGAATTTGGTTTATTTGTGGAGATTAGTGAAAGATCTTGTCCTGATAGATAAAAAAATATTCCACAGAGTAGTCCACAGATAAAATAAATCGTGGTCGTCAAACAGCCACACATGCAACCATACATAGATTATACCATGTCTTTGTTTCTTGAATAAGGTCGAGGTAATTTTTATTCAATTGCTCGATCTGATGGTCTGATTTAAATTTCAATATAATTTCCTAAGGACTTAATCAATAAGAAATGCTATGACTTCAGTTAAGCTTCCAAAACCAATAAACATTCCTAAACCCGGTAACCGTATACTAAGACCAAATAACTCTAAACAATTAATTGGTTAAACTAGTTTCGACATTATATTAAAATTTTATTTCAAATAAAAAATTTATAACTTAATTTAAAAATACTATTTGATGAGTGCATTTATTATCCACCACTGGATTAAAACTGATTCAAATTTCATATTCCTCTTTCCTACAATGCAGATTGGCCTACCCGATATATCTGACGTTTTAAGCCCCCCCAAAGGCACTTGACAAGGATTAACGATTGCTTTATAATGGGTAACAGCCATAGAATAAAGAAGAGAGATAGAGGATCATCATTAGATATAGTAACAAAATCAATGTCGTTATGCGTTCTCTTTTTTATGACAAGCAAGTGACAACTATGGCTTTATTGATGCATATTAGAATATCTGTTTGTGTAATTGTCAATATAACAATATCTGCGGCTAGTTTCCATCACGATAAAATGATATTAAACTAAATTCCAAGTTCTCTAAGGATACGTACTTGGTGTTCGTTTATTGCATGGTTTCACAACACTTTTTACTTCTAATGTACAAAATTCTTATAACAAATTCTTCACTATTATTCCCTTAGAGTTAAGGGAGTTGGTCCCTATATATATTTTTTTAAATATGTACTTATACAATCTTTATGTACTAATTGCTTCTAGGGACAGTTTGATTGTACCCCTAAGATGACAAATAAACAGTCTTAGTACACTTCATATTATTACCGAGTCTATTCATTTATAGCTTATGGTTTTGCTTCGTAACGCTTCTATTTATATGTTTCTTCTATGTTAACTACCGAGACCTATTGCGTAACGGGCTGTACACAGGAAAACGTGCTTGATAAATTGTATTGGCCATTGGTCTATTCAAGAACCGTTGTTCTTACGATACTACATAAATCTAGTTGAGCAATACTCAGGCATTGTTTTCACGTCTTTAAAGACATGATAGCTTTGTTCTTAAACGTAATAAACTGATAAGCATCAAGCAGTCAAGTCTTCTTCGCTATTAATCGTAAGAGGCGACAATAGCCGGCTCCCCTTGGCATTAGAGCTTCGGGTACAGGTTATATTATTAACATGATAATTCAGTTATTCGTTACATTATTTTCATTATAATCTTTTCATGTTACCTTCTGGCAGGCTCCCCTCTTGCTAGAATTAGCCACCGGATGACTCGTTGGGGCCCGGCTGGGTGGCATGAGTGCCAATATATTATTTTTTCTCTTTTGAACTTCAGTGCTTTGATGTTGTCGTGGGAATGATATTGAAAGTCATCGGTTACGACTAAACATAGCCATTACGTGGCTTGTCTGCTCATTTTTCGGCTAGTTCAAGAACAAAACCAATTAGCCGCGTTCACTTTATCTCCAACTGCACCGTTGCCGCGGTGGCAAGTTATTCTAGGAACTTAAACTCAACAAAAACATTTTTGTGTTGGCTAAAAGTCTAATGTCACTGTAGATAAAAATAAGTAATTATTATTTCTGATGTATGACGATCATAACTTGCTCATTTTTGCAAGCAGACCGTTTTGTTTTATAACTGGTGCTTAGCAGATTTTATTTGAATTGAATTACTTGCTTTCGTTTTTCTTATAGCAATCATAAAAAAGGTTCTCAGCAACATCATAATT
>DWJN01007094.1:0-10211 GCA_018248895.1 Carystus phorcus | reverse complement strand
CCCGACTTCGCACGGGTGCAATGCTGATACTAAATACACTACAGAAAAACTGTGAACGTATTATACATATAAACCTTTCACTTCAATCACTCTATCTATTAAAAAAACCCAATTCCGATCCGTTTCGTAGTTTTAAAGATTTAAGCATACATAGGGATATATATATATATATCATTGTAGTCAAGCATTAACTTATAATTTATAAAAAAAAAGAGAAAGCTACTTTGTTTTATACTATGTAGTGATATAATTTTATCAATTTCTACTTTTTAAACAATCAAAATAATTTTATTTTGGATGATTCAAATGTAACGTAAATGCTGCATTTTATTTATTACAGGTTATGTGTGGCTAGACCAATATGAAATATCACAAGGTGACAACCGCAGAATTATAAAGTTAATGGAAAAAGAGAACAACAAGTTAAGACAGAAAGCTCGCAAAGAGAGAAATGAAGAGATTCGACGATTGGTTAGTTTTGTCCGCAGGAAGGACAAGAGAGTCATTGAACATACTAGACTGTTACAAGAGAAAGCTGAAGAAAATAAGAAAAAGGTAAGTAAACAATTCATCCTTGGAATAATATTATTTATTAAATTATAATATAAAGAACTACACACAGTGCTGGCGGGTCTATACCGAGCGGCTATGCCGCCGGCGCATGCAGCGCAAAGCCGCAAACATATTAAGAATAAACCTACTCAATTATCACTGCGTAACAATTACAAAAAATATTTCAACCTACCACCTTAAAATAAACAAACTAACACTGATACTGTTTCCAACTACCAATATCTTCAACGACCAGCTTGCCCCTAATCATCGAGCCACAATCCTATGAACATATAGGTATATGACAGTGATAGTAATCTTAAGTATATATTACTATAATGCTAGAAACCAATGAAGCAACCAACTTAACAATTTAATAAAGGTCTGTAAAAATATAAACTGAACCACTAGGACATTTGAATTAAATAAACATTTTACAACTAACATCTTAGTTATGATAAATTAACGCATAGTACCTACATATGTTTGCGTAATCAATTTCAGGCGGAACAAGTAAGAAGAGAACGGATTATACAAAGACAAAAGGAAATAGAAGAAGCAAAGAAAAAGGAAGGCGAAACTTCATTTATGCAAACTGAAGATTACCAAAAGAAACTCAGTGAAATAGAATCTCTGTTGGCTGAAGAATTTGGTTTGTCATCTGATGATGACACAATTAGTGAAGGAGGAATGGAAAGCAGCAATGAAGAGAGTTCCAAGACTGAAGTAAATTTTTATCTTTTTTTGTAAATAACAATAAATATCTTATCATACATCTTCAAATTTTGACCTGTCAAACATGTGCTACTACAAAAGCGCAGTCACATTTTAACACATAATGAATTTAGTAAACCATTATTCATTATGTAATTTCTATTTTATTTTATTCACTATTTTAGCATGCTATTTCATAATTCCATTTCAGGCTAGTGAAACTTCTAAAGCTACAAAATCATCAAGTAAAGGTAAACCGGCTATGAAAAACCTATATTGTTCAGCATGTAACAAATTGTTTAAAAATATCAATTCGTTTGAAAATCACGAGAATAGTAAGAAGCATAAAGAAAATGTAGCTAACATGACATTAGATGATGATATAGACATTTTGGATGATGATGAAGATGAGGAAAATGAGGAAGAAGCTAAGCCAGATACAACTCAACAAAATGAACCGGACATACCAAAAGTAAATGGAACAGATGATGACAAGGAACATGTAGGGAATTCAACATCAGATATCGAAGACAATGATATAAGAGAGACATTAAGTGATGATTCTGACAAAATTCAAGTTAGTAAATTGTAGCATAATTGATTATATTTTTTTCCAAATTCTTCGTTTCAAATGAACTGATGGTATTTTGTAAAATATGAAATGCATTCATTCACTTTTATACATACATTTTTTGTTATATCTTTTTCACTGTTACACTGTTTGCTTTTTCACTTATACATCTATACCACTTAAAGATCTCTGATAAAATATCTTTAGCTTTTATAAGGATGGTCCGACTATATGAGTATTCAGTTAAAACAGCATTCATAACTTAAACTAAGGGAAACAATTTAGTAATAAGTGAATATTATGTTTGGTGAACTCATTTCTTTAGGAAATTAGTACAATTATTTGTTTACTATTCAATAAAGAAAATCAAAGATTATTATTTCATGAAGTTAAATTATGACAATTAAACATACTATTTTCAAGCCAACTAGATTATAGAAACATTTATCCTATTTTTATAAAGACATCCAGATTCCAAATAAACATTTTTTATATAAAATACCTACTCAATTTTATAATCCAAGTAATTACTAGAAGACTTGAGCATTAAGCCTCCATCAATCAAAAAGGTCCTTAGATTAACATATTTACATGTGTGGTGAAATAAATTTTTAGGCATCAAGAGTCTTGATGACTATGTGTGCTCTTATATTTGGTTTCCATTAGCTTATGTTATTGAAGTAAATTAAAGTGATTTTATCTGCTGCAAGCTGATCAGTTAAGTAATAGTCGGTCCATCTGCAAATCCCACAATGTTGTATTTATATTAACTGCAAATTTATGTTACAGGCATTACCAAAGAGTCATAAAAAGAAGAAAAACAAAAAGAAATCATTCATACCAATGCCTGAAAGTGAGGGCAATGACAGCCATGATGAAATGAGCTTTAATGAAATAGAAGGACCGTCGCGCAGCAGAAAAGCTAAGAAATTTAATGTGCTGAAAAGTCAAATACAGGCTAAGAAGGAAGCTAATCTTAAGAAAGGCTCTCAGTCGCAAACATCCACTGAAAACTTGTATGAAGTTTCTAGTACAACTCCTACAGATGATCCTCTAGTTGAAGCTACACTGCCAAGGGATAGGCCAGCTTTACCTAAAATGCAAAGGAATGTTAAACCAAAGAAGGTTGTTGAAAGGAAACCAGTGAGACCCAAAGCAAGCGAAACAGAAGATTCTAGCACAGCTCCCAATCTAAGATGTGCCGTTTGTCAAACCGATTTTACATCTAAGAATAAGTTATTTGAACATCTAAAAAAGACAGGGCATTCTGTGCCAATACCTCAAACTAGCTTCACTCATACACAAAAGAAGGGAAAACGAGCTAATAGGTAAACAAGTGCAATGAATTTAGATAGGTTAAAGTATACATTTATTCATTGTGAATCATTGTGATTTTCTTCAAATCTTATTAAACTGTAAAATGACTTTATCAACTGTTTATTAAATTATGATCACTCATGAAATATATGCCTTAAAAATAATATTTGTATTTTTTCCCTCTAAATAAAAGTACACGAATCAATTTTCAAATTATATATTAAAACTTATAATACAATTAAATAACTTATATTAACATAGATTCACAGTCATAATTGCACATAATTAATTTGCAAAGTGAGTTTTAAAGCGCTAAAATTCAAATGAATTTCATACCTAAATAAGCAAAGTTATTCAAACTCTGGTATATCGGCAAAACTGTATCCAGGATACTCTTTGTAAGCATAATATGCTATCCTGATGTGGTATGCTCCTGGGAGGAACATTATACCACCTAAAACTATCATTGGCCATAATCTATCAGAGTATTTTGTATCTATATGACCAGTAACAATTAAACTTCCTACAATGAGAAGAGAAGTCCCTACAACAAACAAAAATGCTGCTAAACTGATTGCTTTCCAAGGAATCTTCGGTGGAGGCCCCTCAAACTGAGCATCAGAGAAACCGCTGTCATCATTTGGAACTGATATGTACCCGTCATTCATGCGCCTTAGTCTAAATCTAGACATGTTCTGAAATAGAAAAAAAATTGATTAAATACCAGGCAAAGTGCATAGTATGATCATTCTTAAACTGTTATTTCTGAATTATTAATAATGAAACTGAAGTGTAATGGCTTGTAAAAACAATATTCTTCTGTATAATTCAAGGTCTTGGAACCAACCAATCTTCGAAGAGTTTAAATCTTCTGATACTTCGAGTTAAGCCACTATATGTATGGTGTATGCTATAGTTCCATCACACTCCATAATTATTAAGACTGTTAGCTACTATGGACAAAAGTAGTAGTTTTTCTTCAGATACCTATTGTATACACGATTCCATTCTTTATTTATGATATAACATAAACTCACTGAATTAAATACAAACTTACATTTCCAAAAGTTAAAAGTATTACTTTAGCTTAGTCCACGAACACTCTGTCCATGTCCAAAACCTATTATTCAGTTATTTTTAGGAAGCTCTTTGTGACAAGAAATGTAAATTATAAATTACATTTCTTCCTTTTGGTAAAATGGAATCTCTTCATCAACAATTAACTTGAAAAAAATGTTAGTTTTGTTCAATGCGACTGCGATTTAAACATTCTTAAACATTGTTATTCACTGACAGATGTCATTGTAATGTCATAAAAAATGTAGTGTACCTACCTACACGACATCCGTCTGACAAGAGTGGTGTTTATAGTCTATTACTATTTTTTTTGTTTATCGGTCTAGGAAGTTTTTTTTGGACTATATATGGACAAGAAGAAAAGATGTACCGTAGATAATTACTACGTTTCTAGGAGCAAAGTTCGTCAGCCGCCTTTTGAGCAGGGAATAATTCCGTAAGGATTACAGTGACATGTGTCGCATTTAACCGTCCTCCATCTACCTGCTGGAGCAAAACAATATTGTATTTCGACATAATCAAAGGTTAGGATAATATAAAAGGAGAGACATAACGGTCTATTGTTTTCTTGATTCACACCTTTTTAGATACAATATATTGCAATGAGTTAAGGAGTTTCAAAACCTACAAAAAATAAATACCTACCTACTTCTTTTTGAGGTCCGAAAAAGCACCATCCAAACTATAAATTATCAAAAAATCATTTAATTATGTTTTAGGTGCTTTATCATTTTTTAAAGTCACAATAAATCTTAAATCTATTACAAAAATCGGAATAAAAATTATCAGTTAAGAACAAAACACACATTTAAATTAAAAAACACGCTTTTAAAGTTATGAGAAAAGAAAAGTGACGAGAAAACTAATTAATTTACCACTAACCGGTACCCACCCTACCACTTACATTTTTTTCGAACGCGTCAACCACTGCCGTCAGCTTAAGAAATAACGTCACAAACTCCTACGATTGTGGGACTATCCCCACACTAGGATACCCTATGTCGTGAGTGCCATGGACAACACAGAACGACAATTACACACACACCTAGACTGAGAACAGAAATTCAAACTCATCATTTAAATTTTGGCCTCGCTGGCAATCGAACCCAGGACCGTTCGAACGGTGGTCCAGTGTGGTGACCATTATACCACGCGGGTCGTCAATAAATAGCTGAGGCTTAAGAAATAATATAGGTACATACTTACTGTATTACGAGTACATCTAATAATAACAACACATTAAATATACGTAATGGTTACCATGGTCTGCCGCTATTCAAAGGGCCCTAGGTTCTATTCGCAGCGAGGCAAAAATTTTAATAAGAGTTTAAATTTCTGCTCTCGGTCTAGGTGTGCCATTGTCTCTGTGTATTGTCCATGAGATCCACGACACAGGGAATCGTAGTGTGGGACTATGAATGTGGATCTTTTTTTTACTGACGAATACCTTACAATGTCAAAGAACTACACATAGGTTTAGTAACCAGTATATGAACCAATTGCGTTTCCTCAAAACAAAAGGCAACTTTTACGTCAATACTGAAGTTCTATTTTAGTATTGCACTGGTTTTAGATATCCCGAACTGTTGAAGTTAGTAGCTAAGTTACACCACTAGCAAAACAAAGGCCGACGTTATACATTACATTACACAGGATACTGCAAAGTCCTTGACCTACTGCGTCACTGCAGCAATCGACGGGTCGGGAGCTTCGTGGGAAAATTGGGTGGTGCAAAAAACTGTTAGAGGTCTGAATGGCACCTAAGATAATCTCGTAGACAGAAACGGCTATCCTACTAAATAGCTACGCGCTAAACTCCGTTAGGCTACCCGCTTCTAAAATACAAAGAAGCTAATTAGCAACTATATAATTCTAGTTTAAAGTTAGTGTTCGAACAGACAGATAGACATACAGTAATAATAAACATGTTAAATCTTAAATTTCCCAAAAAAAAAACCAATGTCCAAATTTTGTCTCGTTACAAATGATTATTTAAATTATAAGAACAATACATAAATAGTAATTATCGCTTTCTTAATGAACAAAATAAAAACCGACTTCAATTAAATACGCCGAATTAATAACTTAAATTTCCGAAGTCTTATGCATGAAATAAATGCTCATTGTCCGGGATGACTCAAAAACTATTCGTCAGATATCGCTCAAATTTAAATAGAACAACAATCATGGTTTGCTTGTCAAAGCACCAACCTTCGAATTATAAAAAATCAGCTAAATCGGTACACCCATTACAAAGTTATAGCACATAAAAAACAGAACTATCTATTTGAGAACCACATTCCTTTTTAATTCAGTTAAAAATCTCATTGCGGAATTAATCTAATTTCACATCTGGAGATAGGAATAGTTTGTGAAATTATACCGAGTTGTACCTATCTTTTATAGTACAGTAAAAGAAATACTTAACACAAATGTAACAGATTGTAGAAACAAAAGTAAGTAAAACTACTGCCAAATCGCAAAGGAATATATGAGCGTGAACAAAATCCCTGGCCTGAAAAGTTTAAGGCCTGTAAGTCGGTGTAAGTCTGAACTGTGCCAACATCGTTAATTTATTAACATTTCGTCCTATATTTCTGGCGATGTATCGTGTTTTTGCAGATAATACTTGTATCCTTTTTAAATTTAACTACATATGTATGTATGTAAAACAGTAACTGTTAGGTATCTGGTACTTCCCAATCTTTATTTCTTTTTATTTACTAAAAAAGAGATACGTATAATAATTATTTCGAAGAGTACGTAACTTTCTAATTCACGATTAAACCAACTTAAGTGAAGTTCTGTCATAATTTTACCTAATTATAAATATTTTTTCCACTACACAGAGCACGGGTCTCTCCTCATTACTGAGGAGGCCTAGAGTATACTTAACCACGCTGCTATATTGCGGATCAGTGAAGGCGTTAATAGATAAATCTCAAGTGTCGGAAGTTATTAGGCCGCCCGAAGGCCTCCGATGTGTCTTAACGACTACTATGTTCATAGCAACCGGGACCAACAGCTTAACGTGCCCTCCGAAGCACGGAAACGCGTAAGAGATTTTCCCACAAGCGATCACCCATCCGAGTAACGCGCCCGCAGTTGCTTATTCGTCAATCGCATAGTATCGAATCGTCGCTAGGCTATGTGCGCGATAATGGTTGTGAAATGCAAATAAAACGCACAACACATAGATTTAATAATTAAGGGTTGCATGCCGCTGATTTTCAAAACACCTCGATGTGTAAAATTTTCAAGCAGAAAAATCAATGCGGTGATCATTAAAATCAGAGAGGAAAATGTTCCTTAGAGTTCGGTCTCTGGCCGTTTGGCTCATAGCTATCTGCATCTAGTTAATATTGCAGAATAAAGGTACAATGAATAAATCATACGATCTTAGAAACTTGGACATCGTCTAAAGCGAGAGACGTTGCATTTAAATGTACCTCAGGGACTTATGAAATAGCGTTAGGATATAAAATACAAAACAAATTATGAGAATACTATGCTAAAGTAATATTTATGCCTCTTAATGAATGGTTCACTACAGTACATGAATCTCCTCATCACTGAGGAGGCCAAAATAATATCTATACTAAATAATAAAACTGTCAAATCTATACATTGTCTATTATTTGGAAATTTTGATATAATAAAATAGAGATATTACAAAATTCTCCACCAAGTCTTTGCTGCCGGGGCTGTATTGTTAGAATAGAATGAAGCTGTTTTATAAGATATTCGCTGTTCCCGCTACTTTGTAATATGTTACTGAAAACATAAGGGCCATCTGTGTATTAATACTCGAATGCAATTGGGAGATGGAGACCAATTTTTTATAGAAAAGAAATTAGTGTCGAGTTCCCTTTTTTATTTAATTAACTCTTTGGTAGAGTATTGGTGACCCAATGGCTGGATAAAAACCTTTGAATTGAATTTTTTTTTGGAAACTCTTGTGTTTGTTTTTTATAATTTTTTAAATCAAATTGTTAAATGATTGTATTCCAATAATAATACCACGTGCTCGTTGACTTTGTTAAATTTTCTTTATTCTGTTTTAATGTAAATTAACTAATGTTATAATAATGAATTAACAATCAAATTAATTAAAATTAATAATAGAACATACCCCAATCATTGCTTTAATTATGTTATTTTCACCTTCTTCATGGCACAACAAAAATACCAAATGGTCCTTATATTGTTTTGAGTTTATACTTTAGTTCCATTGTCTATCACCATATGGGGATGATTTTGATATTACTTTATTAATGCTCCTCTATATTAAATAGTGAGAATAGAAGGCTTGTATTTTTTTTAATTTCAAACAACTGCCACGAGTTTGCGTCACATCTAAATTATCAGTCTTTTTAATGCTCTAAGTGGACTCATCACTCTCAGCGGTTTTTTTCCCATTGTGTCACAGTGTTACACATTTTGTCACTCAACGGGGGTTATCCCTTCCTTATTAACCCACAACGCATCGATGATACCTCTTAAGTATTTCTTACATGACATGTAGGTACACTCGTTTGTGCGTGTATCGAATATTTATAACACAATATTAATTATTCACGAGCATATTGTATTAAATTAATTAATTAATTTAAATTAACACTCTTCGTCATATTATAGCAATTTTAATCACTAATTAAACATATTTAATCGTTAATAATATGCCGCAGTCACGGTAAGTCAAACTTGACTCCAACTCATTTAGACTAATTTAGAACGCATTTGTTTCTTACCATTAGACTAGTGCTTACTAAACTTCACCACCATGCTCCCATGAATGATTGAGGCATTGGGTCAGTTCATAATTTTTTTTGCCACCCAAAGGCAACGTTGTTTTCCAATTACCTTTATCCACATACCTACTAACTAACAATTCGCACTTCATCAGAGTTATGATGAAAGATTCATTTTCTCAAGTAGAACAAGAATCCCGTAATCTACACAGGATTGAAAAGCGTTTAGCCAATATGGAGGAATACATTTTTTCATCCCCTGGGACTTTTTGTCAATCAAATTCAGGTCAAGAAAAGTATAGTTTCCACATAGAACTTAATTCCAATCTACTGAGTAAATATACTAAAATGTAAATTATTGTCAATATAAATTATATTAATATACATACGTCATCCTACGTTTAAAACTTTATAATAAAACGAGACGCCATTCTATCGTCATAATGGCGGGAAAACTCCATGTTCATAAATTGACTCTTTGAATTAAGACATTATCAATGTAGAATGAAACATTACTCGAATTTAGAAGGTGGACCATGGATAACGGAAGGTTTGGTTAAACCAAAACAATGTCAGACAGAGACACTACTCTAGGCTAAGTTTTGTCAGTAATTAATTATCTTTACCATAAACTGAGCGAATAAGTTATAAACATAAATCGAGAGAATTACATTCATGTGTATAACTATTATACGAGTACCTAATACTATCTAAATCAATCTTGAAATATGCTAATTTTATTATAACGAATAGTTAGTTAAGCACTTAGTAACAAGGCTTGTCAGTCGTCGTTCCTGGACACCCGCCAAAACAAAGAATACATTTCGCGCGACCGTCGGTGAAAGTGGCGCCGATCGATACCGCCCAGCATAACCTATAACTAACAGCTGATTGCTCTAAGTACCACTTAACACGACAAGGAGCCTCGCTCCGAACCGATCCTACACTACAATACCAAAGACTCAACCAAGTTTAGTAAAATGAGAACAATAAAATGATCCTGTCGATAATTCATCAACCCTAAATCACGAACCCCTACGTGGGTTTAGTCACATTTGACACGTAGGTATTCGTGGCGCAAACGTGTCATAAGCTCAGCCTATGGGATATTAATATAAAGGTGGTATAGCGCATAGTGATGGTATGCGGTGTGTGACCGTCGTGTTAAATCGCTTGCGGCAGCTGGGCGGGGGCGCATGCGCGGTGCGGGACCCCTCGTCGCCGGCGGG
>DWJN01007093.1:0-10212 GCA_018248895.1 Carystus phorcus | reverse complement strand
GGTGTAGAATCCAAACATGCGATAAAATTAAAACTCATGTAAAACACTTTACGACTTTATTCGATTGGGGCGTCGTATTATATTCTTCTTCTAAGTTACATTAGCATATACAAAATTCTTTTAGTTACGGTTAAGAAGTCGTATGTTCATAAACAGTTTTAACAGAACCTATTAATAAATAAATAAATAAATAATTAACACCACAAACTCATAGCCCCACACTAGGATACCCCGTGTCGTGGGTACTATGGACAAACAGAAAGACAATTACACACACCCAGACCGAGAATAGAAATTTAAACTCATCATTCAAATTTCCGCCTCGCTGAGGCCGATATTTAAATGACGAGTTTAAATCTGTGCTTGGTCTGGGTGTGATTGTAGATGTCTTTGTGTGTTGTCGACATAGGGAATCCTTGTGTGGGGCTATGAGTGTGTACCATTATTATTATTATTAATTTAACAACCATACTCTTTACACTTATAATTGAGGCGGCAGTAAACCGTTTTGTGAATTCCTATTTCACTGTGACAGTGTTAACTTGATTGACGTAACTGAATAAAACAAGAAATAAATCATAACAAATATTGTTAACGCACAATACGAGTTCTTGAAATTGAACTTTCAATAAAACTTATATCCCGTATTTCTCACCATATTGTAGACTTATATACCCAATTAGATAGTTGTCTTATATTTACATATATATTTTTGTATTGCTGTTGTAAATCCAATTTAACATCAGTCTAAGGAATGCTTCTTGAACAGAGTCCGACAGATTGCCGAGGTACGCGCCAATCGACTGCCATCGAATTAGGCCGAGTGCGAGCTTATCGTTCTTGCACCGGCATTCATTGATAATATCTGGAAGACACTGGACGTGCTTTGACTATAACTTGAGTTGCAAATTCTGTCTTATCCTAGAGACAGGCTTCGTGCATCAGTCAAGTACAGTAAAATGCCTTAACTGATTTAAGGAGCAAATAATATAAGGATAAGTTTTTGTAGATTTCGATTAAAATTTTGAGTGGGGTGTTGTCGATGATTAGCCCATCTCGGTGTTCAGGTCATGGCACTGGCACAATTTATATGTTACTTTTACCTTTTTTTGAATAGTTCTTTTTTTGGAGTGACGTTTTATTTTTGTCAGAAGAATATACAAAACCTAAGGCACGCAGATTTTTATTTCAAAAACCCTATTCATATTTTGCGATAGCATCAGCTACATGGAGTTTAATTTAGAAATTATAAATGTTTCGAGTAAGTTTTGCACGTTTAAATAGTTGAAAGATTTATATATGAAACTAGTTGACAAATGAACTGATGAATTACATGACAAGTGATCACCGTCGCCAATGGACATCAGCAGCATCAAAGTCATCACTGATGAATGGTCTACCAAGAAAGAAGATAGAATAAATAAAGAAAGTAATATAACTGAAACTCCCAGTCGGAACATGATTAATCGTTTTGCGGCTGACTCTGAGTGTAGTAGCTGGCCAGGTGAACGTTACGGATGGATATTTGTGTTGCTAATTTGAATATAATGTGTATTAACCTATCCTTGCTTTGATTTGAGTGTTAATATTTTTTAGCCGGAATTAGGTATTTATATTTATTTTATTATAGGTTGGTCAGTATTATAAAATAATCAATCGTGTAAGACAAAGATTTTGTCGGTTCTTGTTGTTCTCTATTTACGAAACTTACACGTGTGTTTCAGAGAATACTTATGTGCTTATTTCAATGACATCGTAATACTGTATACCTAATCGAAACAAAATGCAAAGTTTAATAAATTTTGAACCTTAAGTTACCGTTGATAGAGATGAAGTTAAGCACCTTTGAGAGTGAAAATAAATACCGATACGACAAACTGCAGAAATTACGTTTTATTGGACAGTCGCTGTTGACGCTCATGTGAGAAAATATTATTTTGTGATAGCGTATTCCAAAACAGAAGGGACTCATTCAACTGTTTCTGTTTTGTTTTTGTTGAATAGTTGAAACTGGGACGAAGCAAGTACAAAACAGGAAATATGAAGTTATTCGTCGTAGTAGCAGTTATTACTCGTCAACTATAATGATTGTGGAAATTCCACCGGGATATACTTCTTAAAGTAATCTAATTAGTGCACATCTAGTCGGCCAATTTTGGAAAGAATCATTCAGCACATTTTTTGAAGGGTAACTGTAAACAGTAAACTAAACTTATACAATGTAAATGATTAATTGAAAAAACAGACGCATACTTTCAATACTTTTCCGTTCAGTTACACTATGTGACAACTATTCTAAGTAATATCCATTAAAAAGAAAAGCGAAGAACATCTAACATAACGCATTCATAATAATATCGAAAGATTTTGACATCTAACTTTATATTTCATTTTACAGTAATCGAGTTTCATTTCAAAGCGGCTAGAATAATAGGGTTATTATTGTAGGATGTATATATAATATTTTACTGTGAAGTCAAAGTTTTATGACGCATCCTGCTGGGTAAATAAAGCATTTCAACATATATTGTCTTATTTACAACACTTATTACTTTATGGCTTCTTATTTTCTGTCATAAAATTCCACTTATACTTGCAGTGAGAGTTGGAAATAATTGTGAAGTTACTGCTCATTATGACGGTAATAATTCGGTTATGTTAGATGATACTCGGTATTTTAATGAGTGGATTCTGTGCTTTAGTTTCATTAATAATGTCCGTGTTTATGTCTATTATCATGTAAATCTATCATAGTTTAAAGATTTTAATTGATAACTTGTAATTATATCGATTTAAATTGTTTCGAAAGGTCTTCTTTAAACAAGTCTTTTGGGAAGTTACTTTACCCTACAGGCCTCGCGCACCATAGAGATGGACTATTCTAGATTTGTCCGCTGGTCTGGTCATTGAACTGAAAAAATAATCGTCGGTTTGTGTAAGAATTTAAAGATATATTAACACGCAGGCATGATATATAAGGATACCATTTTTACATATAACAAAACATGAATATCATGCTGTTATTTTATTGATGGTGGCGAGCTCAATGGGAAAAGTACCTACTAAGTGGATTCCACTCTTGTACTCAAGCTTCAGAATTTGCAATTCACTCCAGACTAGCTTTTGTCTTATTTATTGTTGTTGCAAATATTTAACACTTAGTTAAACACTTTATAAGACAACGAACATATGCTTACTCCTACTCACTGGGATGTTATAATAATATGACGATATATACTTTTATATAAACGTTAAGACTAATTATTATAGTGTTATCGTAATATTTATGTAAGAAAGATAGAAACCCGCTGAGAAGGCAAAAAAATCTAAGAAGGAAAAGATAATGGTTGGCAAACTTTTGTCATTCCGTTTTTTTTTTTCAATTAATAATTTTAAAGTTTGATGCAATATATCATAAGTACTATAATTCTGTTCATAGCCTCATATTATACATTATTTGTCATAGTTGTAAAAATATTTATTGAAAAACCAAAAAAATGAGCTTAGGATTCATTGGATCCTTGTCATAACGTGAAATAAACACTGTTAATGGAGAAGAATACAAATACAATACAATGTAAAAATGCAAGTATCGTAACTAGAATAAAATGGTATTCTACATTCCCCAATTCTGAAATCTCATGTAAAATACAGCTTATTCGGTATCTATAGAAATATACTGTTTAAGTTAGAACTATCAGTAAACTCTTGACTTACAGAAATAATGATGGTATATACATATATATTTTATTAGGTCTGTAAGATTTGGTGAGAGTTCCGCACTTTTAAATGATTGGGAACCGCTGAACTAGTTTTTCAGTTTTATTTTAGTCTAATTTTTGGTTCCGAACATCATGATGAGTTCTAAGCTTACTTCCTACGTCTACTTGTACTGAAATAGCCTGCTGGATTATGCCTTAGACCTTTTCAATGACGAAGAGAGGCTTACGCTATTAATATATTGATCCCGCTTATTATCAAATCTTTTCAAATTGTTTTCCTGGAATCAATAACAAGTAGTTTTGCGTATTACTAGAAGCATTCTTTAATATAATGACAAAATAGATGCAAATAAGGCAGACAGAGTTTATAACCTCGTATTCCAGCATTGAAAACTTGACAAACGTCCAACCTGCGAGAACAAAATGAAAATCAAATCTTATTTACGGGACGTTCCAATTCCCAGTCTGCCACTACAAAATAGGTTACGTCACGGTCATAAAAGAAATTATTGGTTTTCTGTTGCTTTACAACACTGCTCTAGATTTTGGGAAATCAAAGACTTCTTTTTCCGACAATTAGAGGACTATCGAACATTAATTAACATCGCAATTATCGGGCAAGATTCGAATCAAGGATAACAGTTTGATTCTTGGCACAAAAACTTGTTCGTTAATTGGGAGCGTTAAGACATTAAGTACAACATGTCATGGCCGTTAAGGGAATCTGTCGAATATCTCAGGCCTTGATTTCTTTTAATTTTGTTTATAGCCACTGTATTTATTGTACAGCACCATATATATACGCGATTTTGAATTTTGTACTTTTTATTCGATTGCTCGATTCTTACGTTTATAGGTTGTGTTTGATAATAAAAATTAAAGATTGTGCAGGTTATCGAATAAAATTTTTGATAAAAAAATTACATTTTCTAACTGTTATTTAAATTTAAACACTTAATACTATGTCTTTTTAAATTCAGTTGCAATTGCCCTTCATCGAATAAACCAAATATAAATGATAAGTGCAAAGTTGACTTTTGAAGAAACCGATACTATTATAAGAGAAAAGGATACGTAGATGTCACCTACTTCTCTGATACTATAACCAAATCGCGGTCAAGTGTTTCATTTTGATAAACGGAGTAAATTATACATGATAAAGTACATATGTATGTATATACATTATACCATTTGGGATTAAAATGGATAGTATAGAAGCTAGTAGAGTGCACCACAAACGATGTAGGTTGGTTCATAATAATAATGTAGTTAAGAACAAACTACTCAATGGTGTCTCAATTTAAGTACAATATGGATGTCTTCAAGGTATATCGACTTCTCAGTTAGTGCGCTTTACCATACAGGGCTACAATGTCCCTTACCAAATTGTAGTAAGCTGTAATTAATAATATATAAAAAAATACAGTCAGTCTTTATAGACTTTTACTCCACTTTATCGTAAACCTCTATTTATGTTGCTCTATCTATGGCTGTGAATACATTTTGTAATTCCGTTCATACGTAAGGCAGGAGGTTAACGATCGCAACATTTTAGAGTAAGTGTCACATTTTAATGTGAATGCGGACACTTGCTATGTTTATCATTGTAGGTCACTGTACTTTCAGATGCACTAAACCCATTCGAAGTTTCACTTGCATAGTAACTTTGTTATAAGTTTCGATAATAAAATGTTTTAGAACTATAATTATGAATATTGGACTTCCTGAATGTCGTACTTGGATGAATCTGATGAGTCATTTTGCAAGAAGCGAAAGTTCCAGGTTTGTCCTCAATGGGTTAGATGTTTTGGGATTGGGAAACATTCCATCTAGGGTCATATTTGTGATGTCATACATATGTCTGTCAATTCCACCTCTGACACAAATATTTTTTAAATTGAGTGACGCGAGCGTTAACATAGACGTTCATTGTAAATAACCATCTTAAACTATAGTTTCAATTACCATTAGATTGAGAAAATGTAGATATGTGAATTCTCCAGTTTATAATATGGTTTAATAGGAATTAAAATGTGTATCAAACTGGTGAAAACAATAAATGTTGTTTTAGAAATGTGCTAGAGCATGATTTTGACATGTTATACTATAACATAAATTAATATTCTAATGGCAAATCCACATATGATGTTTAATATTACTTGATAAATGGAGTCATAATGAACTAATTTATCGCATATTAAAATAATATGCACATTTAAAATTTAATAATAAATACATACGTAAAATAACAGTAAAGCTAGTTTTATCTTCACAACAGCCAAGCGTTTCTGTAGCAGATAACCTTGTGACCATGTTCGTATGCATCCATTAAAAGTTTGGATGCCATTCCACAGTACGCCAAGCCACTCGGTGCAAATCGGTGAAACTTTTAGTAACCATCGTTGTCTTCTGATTACAGTTTAGAACTGATATGACTTGATCGTTTTCTTTTATGAGTAGTTGTCGGGTGATAGGGGCACTTTACGTTTAGTTTAGTTCATCCGTTAAATTATTGCAGATACGCCATTCTGAAAATTATTACTAAAATAACAAAAAAAAAACAAAATATTATTCCATAATTTACCGCAGACCCCAAACGAACATTCAAAATGTCTTATTTACCCCAAATTGACATACTTCGTGATGCAAGTGCATGCAAAATTGAGTAATATTTCTTCTAAAATTGGTAGATACATTTAATTTTTTTTTGTAATTAAAATTTTGCCTAAATGCACGGCAAACCTTTTGTTTTCCATTTCATTCTCGATATGGCAAGTGCACGTTTATAATAGTCTCCCTGCTTTTCTGCAAATTACAGTTCATTCTAATCACACCTAATTATAAAGAGGCCTAACCTTAAATCAAAATATCGGAGAATTAAATATTTTTAATACGTTTACGCGACAAATGTATCTTTCAGACTTGACCGATTTCTCAATTTAATGTTGATAAAACGTAGATTCAACAATTTTGTTACGTGAATAGGTTGAAGGGCATTCATTAAGGAATACTTCAGTCTCAGTGCCACCACATCAATTAAAAGTTAACAAACTCGTAACTGCGGTTAGGTCACCTGGCATGAACTATTATTTTCTAACTGGAGACTTTGTTTGGAAAGTCATAATAAAGCAAAGTAAAAGCTTGCTTTGTTTTAAAAACATGCTTATAACTACACGGCGCGGTTTCTGTAACATATTAAACCTTGCTCAGTTTTAAGAAACTTGTTGCCCGCTTGTGATTAATTAAGCATTACGACTATTTTAATATTAAAAAGAGAAGAGAGATTACTTTGTAGTTATGCAGGGTTGTAATTATTTATTGTTTGCGCCAATTTGAATTTAATATTTTTAGCTAAAGTGTATGATTTTGCATAATCAAAACATATGGTTTGTTATAAAAAAAATTGTAAACAATACTGTATAAATTTAAGTATTCGGAATTTTTATTTTCATGTTCGTTTAGGGGAATATCTTTAGATTATGTATATTTTAATTTTAGTTCTAATACATTCTAGTAAATAACCATACATTTTTTTGGTTTTAAGCACGATTTTTTGTCATTCATGACGAGATTTTTCATTTGATATGATGTACATTTAATAATGTTGTAATGTATCATATATGTTTTACCTGAGAAAGCATAACTTTTACTTAGTTGATGCTATATATTTTAAGCTTAGCATTAAGTTGTACTATGTAAAAAGAAAACTTAATTATTTATAGTTTACATAATATGATTTGGATCACTTTCAGACTTACATAAAACTATGTAGGTATAAATCATTTAAAATTTTCCAGTCCAACTGTTGGAAAAATAGGCTGTGAAATAAAAAGAGCTGAAGATATTAAATACTTAAAGACCCAAATGAACATACCTGTAATATAATATATATTATGTCCTTATTTCACAAGATGAAACCTTCAAATCGTATTGCTATTCAAACTACGACAGCAAATAGAGAAATAAACAGATGGTTCCATGGGAAAAAATATCAACGTTTATGCGTCTTAAAAAGAACTACACTACGTCATATAATAGTCACAAAGCATGTCTCATCTGCATGAAAACTGCTTCATAATCAGGGGAGCACTTCTTGGCACTATGAATTAATAGGGGCCTCATTAACCCATATAAACTAGGGTATTATATTCTAAGATCATTATCATATTAACTACTAAACGAACTAAATATTATGTTGTAAGCACCCACTTATATCGTAGTATCAAGTTTATATAATTATTATATACCTACAAGTCAATCAGCGCATACATTATGTGTGACAGAATTATATAAGTATAATGTTAATTAAAAAAGTGACGAAATTAAGACCCAAAAATATTTTTTTGGCTTTGTAGGTCGTTGCTTACCTTTATCACTTCGTCGTTTATTATCTACAGATTCTTACTATAGCGTATTTTTCTTCTTTTTTGACTTCTTACTTCGCTGACAACACATTCAATTATGCCTATAGTATAGTAATGATAGAAATAGACCATGTTGATTGCCATAATGTGGCTAATGTGCTTGTTTGTCGGCTAGTTACGTAAAAAAAGTTTTTTTTTATAATCATATAAATTACTGTTTTGGGTATAATGTAAGAATGATTTTCTACTAATATTTACGATGGTTTATATGTGACACTTATGATTACAAAGTTTATTTTAGAATTAACAGAAGAGTTAGAGGTATGAGTGTAAGTAGTGATTACTTACCTAACATTAAAATATTTAGTAGCTTTAAACACATGCTCGAGGATGCAGATTAGTTGAGCGGAAGTTACCTGAGATATTAATTCGGGGATTATAGTTAGTAAATAATGCTTAATTTCCTGGTGTGTGATGGCTTATATGGAGGGCTGATAGTTTATATGGAGGGCAATGTATTAGGAAATAAATGAGTATGAAATGAATGATGAATGAGTCTTGCTGAGCCACCTTATATACCTAATGTTGCTTCAAATCTCGGCAACGAATTACGTTAACGACAGCCGGAGGACTCAAAAAAAACCAAAGTTAAACTAAATTATTTTAATTAAATTTATAAAATTACAATTAATTATTACTACGATTAATGACCGACCGATACTAGGTACAGTAATGTAATGTCTTAAAATAACAATTTAATAATTATTGAAAAACTAAATCTGCTGATGCGGACTATGCGTTTATCGATATTTAGGTTACACGTGTTTCGATGGGCAGCGGCGAAGTCAGCGATCCCCCTCGTCGCTAGGCACGTAACAAACGTATAACGTCAGGCATCAATAATAATAAGTAAATAAGGACGGATGATGATACTATGACGTTTTACAGGTTGTTAGACCGAAAACCGATATTCAAATTTATCAATTTCAATCTCACTGGAAATCGAAATCAATACCCTTTTTACGGCGGTCCGGTGTGATGACTATTGCGCCACGCGGGTCCTCAGTTAAACTATTTTAACATTTTTCAACGAACCTTATTGACTCTCCGGAATTATTCAAAGTGTATAACGCACTTCGTCCTTTAAAGTAAGCATTTTGATTGCTCTATTTGATATGTTTTTTAATATCATAAAGGTCACATAAATCTGCTGTTTATATGAAATCCGTTGAAAAAATATTACAAATCAAAATGTAAATGTTGTTTATACATTTTGTTTGTATCAAACACTATTGAGAGCTTAGTGCAGTAAGGTTTCCTAAACCTTACGTCGCTACTCGTATACCATGTATGAGTCGAGTCGAAGCGAATGGTGTAATTAGCACACATTTGTATGCATCGTCGATCGAACATTTTGTACTTAGCCGAGCTCTTGGCTCGTACTATAATTACCGTGATGGCTCCTCCGTTACCCGAACGTTGTAAAGTGCATACGTTACTAGAACTTATGACTTACGAGCTACAAGTACCACAGTCTAATTTTTGTTCGTCGGCTAATGTAAATGCTCCCCAGGCTTCCCCATAATCTTCAGAATGAAACGGTCCCATGAAAAGGATATCAGGATTCTGCGCTATCAAAGTTTATAAATTCACGTGAAGTAGCAGAATTGCCTAGCTACCTATCTAAATATTGGGGATCCAGATGTATTTTTGAAAAAATTTTTTGGAACACAATTTAAAACTATTATTTTAACAGTGTGTCACAATTAAACCGGAAGGCTATGAAAGTAAATGAGTTGAGTTTCGGTAAACTACAAATTTAAGGAATACCGCATTTAGTCATTTTTGAGAGACAGTCTTAGATCTACAATAGCATTCTGTAATTAAGTGCACTGTAAAATTACACATTATTATCATAATTATTCTATTAATTTAATGATATTATTTTGTATGATATGAGAAACGATGCGACATATTTCGGACGAGGTTTTATTACTTGGACATTGAAGACGATAGAGCCTTGTACTGTGGTAACACAATATACCCGATATCATAATTCTCATTCATTGTCCCACACAGTATATAAACGGAATGAGTCGCCTATATTCATAAATTGGCAGCAATTT
>DWJN01007092.1:0-10213 GCA_018248895.1 Carystus phorcus | reverse complement strand
CTATATTCCGACTTACACCCACAAAACGAACACAAAAACTAGTCGCCGGGTTCACCTAACCTACCTGAACATATCCCGTATAGCGGTATCAGCTGACTAATAATGAGAACCTACTCATAACAAAACACCGCCTTGCAAATTTTTAAGCCGGATTAAATCGATATAACATACTTAACAGAACAATACGTCGCGCAAACCAATATTCCCAAGATCGACTAAGTAAGTACTCACAAGTGGTTGCGATTTCCATGGAATTAGCGACCGGTCAAAGTAGAAAATGATTCGTGGTGTGTTTCTGTTTAGGTGAGGTTGAATAATAATAGAGTTAGGTGCGTGGTGCGTGTTGGAGCGGTAAGCAGTTCGACGATCAATCGGCGGGTCGTGCATCGAGCGGTGGTGACTGCATTCCGGCGCCGCCCGCGTCCCGCGAGGCCTCACCCCCCGTCCTTCCGGCGCTCGCCACGTGACGCGCCGATTAGCCGACCGTCGAGTGTGCCACCGAGACCAAAATAGAGCGCGCGCTCACAATCTCGCCTCTCTATCAACTATACAAAACTCTCACGCCTCCTTTCTGTTCTATCTCTTGTCTGCCGGCTGCCGAATGCGAGTCGTAAACCATCGTCAGCGGTTCGCGCCCGTAATGACCGACGCCAACTAGCTGTCCGTACGTATTCTCGTGCGATCTGATTAGTGCTCCAACTCGGTCACTGCGTACTTATGCTGCGCTCGTAACCATTAACAATACAATAAAAATGGCTAGAATGTAAGCGGAATGAAGTTTTAATATTTGGCACCGTCCGTTTCAACCCTCAAGGAGTCCGTGTTATAGTGTGGAAGGTTGACCACCTTTAACATTACAATTTTTCTAATTACAGCTTTACAGTGTTTCTAATAATTACCTATCAATTTACTTAAGACATCTAACACTTTTAAATGTCATGATGTTTTGAAATCGAAACATAAATTTATTAGGTCTACCGAAACTATATGAAACTTAACAAATACATAATACACATTGTTGTATAAAGGTAAACACAAGCGACAAGAGGGCAATATACTTCATCTTGAGAAATGAGCTCGGGATGAAACGACCTAATTTTCCATGTGTTTGACGAAAATAAAATTAAGCGAGAAAATAATGGCACGCACCCAAAGAGCAGTTTGGCCCAGAGGAGAACGCCAGCCGGGTCCCACGGGGCGCCTGCCCGCAGCGCCCGCCACCTGCCATTGTACAGTACTGACACCGCACTAACCCGACCGATTTTGTCTCTCCCGGAACATCTCATCCATCTAGCTACACCTATTATATAATAATAACGACAGACAATTCTTGCAACACCAATAGCCGAAACAGTTCACTGTAATTACCTTTTTAAGGCAAACAAGCATAGGAAAATATGTCTACAACAACACGTTACTAACATACAAATTTAATTATATATGAATAAAATTTTTGGACAATTTGTAGCAAAAATTTTTGTCTGTTAAGATTCAGCAAGTAAATACATTAGAAATGTAAGGATTAATCCTAATTTAGAGATTATTCCAAAGGGTCGCACACTAAATAGTGAGTACAATTTGGCAAAAATCACACAGAGCTGCCGCATTTAACAAGAAAAAGACGACAGGATCAATACAGGCTGCAAAATGTACACGTGATCGCGTCACTATATAACTCCCTCCTACCACCGACCGCACCCCTAAACACCCAGCTCTTCCCCTGCCCCCGATGTCGACACTAAAAGATTTTTCTTTCCCTCCTCTCGCGTTTGAAGCGTCACTTCGTACACACCACATAATTATTCGCCACTCGAGAGCCGCGTAGCCGTGGAGACATTTAAAACGCTATTAAAATTTTAGTAATCGGTGAATAAAATAAGTTATGTAACACTAAGGTCCCGGCGTTGCAATCGCAAATGCAATAAAGTTCACGAGTTGACAAACGCAACGCAAAACCAGTTCCCGTGGGCGAGAGGCGACGAACCATTGTGCGGATTCCGCCGCCAAGTAGAATTACAACGGCTACCATTTCACCGGCTCGGCTCCGCTCGGGAATCAAATGGAATAATTAACATCAAATTTACCTCCATTATCTGTCTTAAGACGTCTATAAACTCAATAAACTATTTTTATGATTAATTAGTGACATTATATTGTTTTATTCATTACGCCGTAGCTAGACACAACGTTTGATTACTTTTAACACAAGCGTATAAAACGCATTTAACAAAAATCTTTCTTGAATAAGAGGTACATATGTTTGTATCAATTCTATTTGTAAAGGAATAAATTAAAGTATTACAGAGCATACATTTAAAGACGTAAAAATTAGTTAAGCAGTAATGCGTTGGTTAGCCGCCCCGCTTGACTCATTAGTGCGCTCGTGAACGAGCGAGGTGAGGGGGTGGTTCAAACCGCCACTCACTACAAAGGGTTGACTTGCGAACAGCGATCCGGAGTGAGGTTCCGGTCGATAAGCGCCCGCAAAACCATGCCGATCACGATTATTTTAAAACCATTTTTTATCATTTGCGGGGAGCGATGTTTACCTCTTATATTTTATGTTTCTGAAGCTAAATAAAAATATCATATTTCTTTTAATCAAGTAGTATTACCGTTAATCTTTTAAGGCGTTCTTAGACTCGTATCAGTCATATTGATTGACACGTAATAGCAAACTTATATAATATGATTGACAATTTTATTAGTAGTGAGATTCAGTTGAATTTAATCGATCTTTCGTAAATTAAAGTTTAAACATACATATATCATTATAAACTATATCAATATAGGTATAAAAAGTATAAAGAATGTACGTTAGCTGAGGATTGCTATAGCGTCATGAGGGCTTGTAGAACATAATATGGGATTTGCGAAGAACGTAATACGAGTAGGGCCAGAACTTGTAACATCAAACATTCCATAGCTAGCCGCGCTCCTCTCTAACCAGTTCGCTACTTTCTTCTAGGTTGAGCACTAGTTCGATTGCGAACCTACACCCAAGTTCAAACTTCACCTTCAGTGTCATGAACTTTATCAAGCTACGTTTCTTCGCTAAATCTTCACTCAATATAATAATGTTAGGAATTATTTAAATTTGTAAATTTGAAATACTTTAAAGTTGTTTAAATTTAAAGTGATACTTTAAAAACGACTTCATATCCTAAATGAGCCGATATAAAAATAGTTTTCTAGGAACTTAACCGTTAATGAAGAATTTTATTTAAAATGGAATCCGATGAACATTCCAGCCTTCTTGCTTGAATTGTTCACATTCTATTCTTAGTTTCGGTGTATACTGTAGAAGTATCGAAAAATAAAAATGTGTCTAATCAGCCAATGTTTTACGATATACTTTATACCTACCTATCGAAAAAGGATTTAAGTATAATATAATTACGTTAAAAAATTTGCTGTTTTGTGGTTAAAAAGAAAAAACTGTTTAGACTTTAGAGCAAAGTAACTTAAAAAATAAATACAGAATAAAGAGTATTTTCTGATTATAAAAAGCCAGTTATTACAACAATATTTTACATCTCTGCCAGTGTTTGAAACTTTAACTGTTCTGTTCCGCCACTTACAAAGTTTTAATCCGGATTTGGATATATTTCATATAATAAGAAATATGTGATACAGGGAAAAATGAAGATATAGATTTTGGTATAGCAATTGAAAAAAAAAGGTGGCTTAGTAAAAAAAATCTCATACAGATTATAACGACAGGCACAAATCGTTGACAATATGAGTGTCGCCTACATACGTAACGCTCACAATAGCCGTTCTGATGTGTCTCGATTCTACTTTCTAGTTTTACCCCTTAAATGGCACGCAGCGAACTTGTCAAACAAGTAAAACTTCTAAATGGTAAGGCCGACATTATTATAAAAATATGTAAATTATTATTATGTCCTTTCGGAGATAATATGTTGTTGTTGCCACCTAACGCGACTTCTCATTGACATCATAGGTTAACTGGTAAAACGTCTATTCATTTTGCCTTTAGTATTATTATATTGACTAATTTCACATTTATATAAAAAAGTTGCAAATAAATAAAGTGACTACCATTTTGTCACAATTCTAGGAAAACAGAGAATAAAAATAGCATACCATTACGTATGGTTTTATGGTTTACGCATCACAATAAACTGATAATTACATCGTAAAATCTTAGACCTTAAACATGATCGTAACACTACGTTTATCTCCCATTCCCACAATATAAAAATTATGTTTCGCAAACAGTCCATTCGCTAGATTGCAATCGAACTAAACCAATGAGAATAGACTAGGTTGTCATTCTGGGTCTCTAACGCAGTTATTAAGACACCACTGCTACAACTTTCTATTGCCGAGTGAAGCTCGCTCGTAGTTTCTTTACCGTGCAAACCACTTTTTCACTTGGTTAAACAGCAAAAAAGTGGTGTATTTACTCGACAAAATTGGTGGCAACACCGATGCACGGCGGAGTATTTGCAACGGATGCAGCGAAATGAACAGTTCGTTGACCTCAAGCGCGGCTGGGTTTCACTCGTAGAGTAGTGCCACAGTGCGCCCAGCCCAGTTCACTAGACCTATTATATGAGAACGAATATTATATTGTTTCGTTTTGTGCAAACACTGAGGCAGCCACGTATGACAATGAATCATCTTGTTAGAGACAAAATGGCCTATTTGGAACAATATTGACATCTGATAATTCTTTGTCTTGTTTATAAGAACAATCCAACGGATTCAGAAGTAGGTATGAATTATATTTATTTGCCAACTCTTCCAAATCAAGATGTAATAGTACGGAAACGAACTGTAACGCTACATTTTACACTTTCTACGTGTAATTTTTATCTTACTGTGATTCAAATTGAATGATCATCCAATGTCGCAAAAGATCGTCTATTTTAGCGTGGTATATTCAGGAAGTAAGTATAAACATGACAATTAAATATTTATTATCTACAAATTCGATGCTGCAGATGAGTCGAGTTGGACATAGTCAAGGACACACCATATTGTACCATGAGCGTTAAAAAAAATTCCAATTATTCCTTTTACTAGTTACTTTCGAGTATTAGGTTTCGCACACACATCAATACTCATACGTATTTAAAATAGAAATATTCCACGAATGATTAACACTTCTATTTGCAACTCGAGGCATTTGCCTCTCGTTATGTCAGTATTGTAAATAGCTCTGTTTAGGTTACACCGCGCTCACACAAAGACAGATTTGTCTTAACGCTCGACGCAGTGGATGGTGTGAGTGAAGGCGAATAAAATTGGGTAGGTACGAGAAAATGTGGGTGTCGACTCCCGGCATCGATCCACGTCTTATGTACGCGCTTTACATACTTCCTCGGCCCTCGCACTCCATGTAAAGATTCAACCGCGATGCGTCAACCGATGCACATGCACCGCACACAATTGTAAACAAGACCGGTATTTGTACGTAGCGTCCTCGCCCAGATAAGTTCCTAACACATTTCACGCGATTATGCCACGCCACGTCCTCAAACCGCACTTTACAGTAGCTACACTTGTTAAATATAATATTATACAGTATAATCTTCAGATATAGCCAGGAGTAGAATCATTATTATTAATACTATTAGCAATTAATGACTCCATTGTCTCATATGTATTATTTATTGCAACCTTTTTTAGAAACCTACAATTATCTAAATAATTGTCAATACAATCGATTTATGAATCAACCTTGAAACTGTGACCTTTAACGTTTGCCTTCCGTAAAGGTTTGTAGTTTTTGCTTCTGAGAACAATTAATGCGCTAGGATGATACTTTAAACAATTCGAATACTGAATGAAAATTAAATAATGTTTTTATAAGAATCCTGCAACGTTATAACATCAAAAGGTGTACGAAACGCACGGCATTAAATGGCATGGACATCTTGAACATCGGTTCAACTACGAGTATTACAAGTGGACATTTCCGTTTCAATTTGTAACGTTCGAGTATTCTTATAAATGTCACCTACGAGCCTCCAGGTCACCTTGAGCTTATTAGCTATACTTTCCAGTACATACTTATCATATGTTTTGTCTCTATCGCGTTCGTGTAATAAAAATAAGAAGGTATTCAAAGCATTCTTACAAGTAAATATTTTCAGTGGGAAATGATAAAAAATGGGACTAAGAAATGTACATAATTATTATAGGTAGTAAAATAGAGAATTATATCGTGATCTCTGTAGTTATTTATTGATACAGATATTGAATAATTACAATCGTGTCTAACATCCTTACAATTATATTTACAACCTATCACATTAATATTTGTGTATTTTCCAATAATATAATAATAGACAAATAAAATAATACATTGGTGTAGCAGTCACTGCAGTATGTGTCTTTCATATTAAATTGAATTACATAAGGGCATGCAGTATTCTTGATAGTTTAAACAAACAATTTTATTATACATTACGACTACTTGCGTGTCTATACCTGAGAATACGTGTTGTATTGTATTGTGTATTCTTATATTTTCTACAAATTCAATTAATGCTAATGACTGCTGGTAATTAATAGTATTATTCTATTTTAAACATAGGTAAGCAACGACGAGAATAAATTTGGATATTTTGATAATTTGCCAGGTAATTTCGAGGGCGTACTATTAACGTTTCTTATTTATTTAATCTTTTACTTCTGTACCGTATTGCAAATAGGATAAACATGTTACATGTCAAATGAAGGTTACAGTACTATGCAGAGGCGTGCAATCAATGTGCAAAATTCACAATTGGCTCGAACGTGAAGGGGGAGCGTGAAGATTGATCGGCGGTCCGCAGTGTTGAAGGAATGTAGACCCTTATTGATCGCTGGCTGTTCACAGCTCTGCCTCTACAGTGTCTGACGTCAGACACACATGGCCGTCGGAGTCGCGTCACTATCGCATTTTTAGCTGCAGATTTGCGAAACGCCCATGGCCTTACCATTTTCTGCATGTATACCGACAAACTATGTTGAAATAATTTGATATGAAAATTTTAGTACCTCAGATTTTTAAGTTATTCTAATTGATAGACGAATAGGCGGGGCATATGATTTGTTCATCGAAGCCCATCAACATCTCTTAAGACTATGAACATGTTCCCAAACAAGAGCTGGTGAAGTCGTTTCTACGGTGCAATATTTATAAATGTATTTTTATAAAACCAATGTAAATACCCTGTTAAGATATCACAAGTTTCATGCGCATTTATTATAAGTAGTTTTTGTACCATTTGAAGGGTGCTCGGCTTACGAGTATTATTATTTATTTACGGCATTCACTTACCTGGGTATAGTACCTTCTCCGTCATGCCTACGGATCTAACGTGTTATCCATTGAATCCTGCGAACAAAGAGCAAATTGTAGAAATAAGATATGTCCGGTCGAACGACGGGAGTGGTCTTTTATGAGGACACGAAGAGAAGCTGTCGGCCTTGAATGAGTTAGGGTAGCAAGCGACACCTGTTGTTAACGTATAACAAACTTAATCTGTAATATAGCCATGCAACTTAATATTTGTATACTCGTTTAAATACTGCAGATGTATACTAATATAATGAGTATGAGTACACTAAAGTAATTCGACTTACGATTTTATAAAATTTATTAGCGTAATCGTGAGATTTTCCCGTCTTCAAACGAATAAATACACATAGGAATTTTTACGATAACAATACACGTCAGTCAGATAGAAGAAGAGTACAAAGATAAAAGCAGTAGCAATTTTGTTAAGTAACTAACTTTATTATGATAATAAATAAAGTCCACTATTGATTTCTGCAGCTATTAATCTGTAAGTCCAATAACAAATTTAAACAGTAAATTAGGTATATTAAATATTATTAGATAAATTTTCAATATATTTTTCAATTTTGTAGCATATTCAACGGATTGCATCAATGCTAATTATATTTAAGATTAATAAATTGGTTATATATTCCAATTACTTTGACATAAACAGTAAACTAGTAATAAAATTAACCTTGGCTTTATAATAAATAAAGGTAATATAACCTATTATAACTTTAAATTAATATGAGATGTTTCCATTACCATCAACCCAAAGATCATAGTCACTGTATTTTTTGATTATTATTACAGTGTAGGAATATTCAAGTCAAGAATGAATACTAAACTACTAGACTTTTACTAATTTGATGCACCTTACTAAGTAAGACGTCATACAAACACATGCATGTGGGATTTTAGACAAGCATTCGGTTTTAATATCTAAAAAGAAAAAGTTACAGGGTTATACTAACTATTAATTACCTATCCTATACCTACCTATATTAACTACCTCAGTCAATTTGATATTACCAATATCCTATTACATCTAAATTGCTCGTTAAATTAAGTAGTTCTTGAGATACATAATGAAAATTATGTTCAAATATGAATTATATATAACTGACTATGTTGAAAGCAGAACCACTGTCCCAAGTGTCATTTTCTTTACACAAATATGTGTGCACAGGAAATTGATATTTCTATGTCATGATAATAAAAAATGTTGTTTGCATCGTGATTGAATGGTGTGCTAGTTAATTTCATGTCAACATACAAAAAAAAATTGTGATCAGTTTTTTATGTGTGTAGAGGTAAGATATCCAACCTCAAATATGCTTTACTATATCCCATTACAAATATTGTCATATACATATGGCTAGTCTTTTCAGATGACTAAACACAAATTCAATTCAAGTTGTGGATTCTCCAGAAAACCATAAACAGTTGCATCATATTTTATAAAATCCCACAGTAAAACAGATAACAATAACTATGTATTTAAAAACTTTTTCCTGTTGCTGTCAATTTCCTTTGCCGTAAACTTTCAAAAATGTTGTCTCTGGGGTCAATAAAACCAGGACTCCGGCTAATATTTAGGAAACCAATTAATGTTATTGTGTGCCTTATTCTAATGAAACAGGGCAGATAATGCAACTCCAAATTTTTTACCATAAGTATTTAACATGTACAAAACAATGTTATTTTGTCAATCTCAACGTTCTACTGGAAGTTATCACCTCCATTACACTACTATTGTATCTATACAACGAAATGAATGTTATGCAGAATAAATAAAATATTGAATGTTTGGCTAAATACAGATAGATAATTATTTGTATCTGATCACATTGCCCATGTATATTATTTTCTAAAGTGAACATATTAAAATACTAAAACAATGAATATTTTTTGTGGTTAGAGGAGATTTGCAAAACAAATAGTGCCTCAGACCAATTAATGTTAACTATATTTGACAGTTATTACAATTAAGACAATAAATAATTGAAAATTAATTATAAGAAAAATACGTAATTGACATATGAAATGATATAAAGAGATGACACATCGTCTGTTATTTTCGAATTACTAAAAAAGGAAGAGCAGTATGTAACTATGTAATTGAGGCTTACAAAAAAAATTTATACTTAGACTAGACAGTTTAAAATTTTACAATGTTATTTGTCCGCCTATATTAAAAGAACGATAATATATATCTAGATATTTTTAAGACCTTGAAATATAATGTCAGAAGGGCTGCAGGTAGAGATATCATGAAAACCTACTCAGATTATTTATACGCTAATGTTGATTTGCAGTTATAAATATTGACAAAGTGAAATTGATCGGGTCAATCATTAAAAATGTTACGTTGATGCTGCTACGATTAGAGGCGCAATTATTTTTACATCTGCTAAAATTGCTAATTTAAAAAAAGTAAATTCTAACCTGTTTAGGAAGCAATGTCCAATCCACTCCAAATAAAGTTTTCAACTTATTACGAGTTATAAATAAAAATTTTCTCCGCCACGATAGAAATGTACTAAATTTCACTCAAGTTACAAAAATATCGGTGCAATGAGTGATAGGTGCGAAAATGGCGACGCATACATTTCTTACAAAACAAATAAAATGCACAAGTTTTATCAGCACAGTCACTTAACATATAAATGCGTACAGTTAAGTAGATAATTAACGTTATATTATCCTTTGCACTATACAAAAATATATATATAGTTAATTCACTATGAACAACAAAAACAGATAAGTTTTTTGTTTAGCAAATCTTTAGCGAATTTTCATTCAGTTTCACTTCAACCCCAGCTAAATGACCTACTTATCTATCTATCTATTTAGGTAAAGTCCAATAGGACTGGTACAACCAAATCTGTCTCCGTCCGTTCCGACTTC